>JBBPBX010006010.1:56452-69939 GCA_038048925.1 Garcialebias charrua
TATATATATATATATATATATATATACAGTATATATATATATATTTTTTTTTTACAGATTTGACCTCAGTGTTCATGCTCAACTAACAGTTGGAATGCCAAAAAAGGTCTACCGGTACATCTTTTGCAAACAAACTCTCTCCCACCACGTTTTGGATTTAGTATTTCTGCTCAAATTATTTTCTTCAAACGAGTAAGTTGAGGGTCGTTTTAACTTGTCTCCATCATAAAATCAAAGATTTACACAATTTATAATGTTGCTCATTCAAGATTTTAAAAGAAGTGACATAGTTTTCACACAGGGACTGTTTGAGACCTACTTTCAGTATTTGCTTCAGTCTGCCTCTGGACTTGTCAGTCAGGGTGTATCTCACTCGTGTGTGTCTTTTGGATGAAAGACGAAACGTTTCTACAAGTTTTTTCAATTCAATTCAAAAATACTTTATTAATCCAAAAGGGAAATTAAATGTTGTCGTAGGCAGCTCATCATCCTCGTTTCATTCAAGAGTTGTTATAGATGCTGATAGCTGTGTGCAGGAAGGATCTCCTGCAGCAAATCTGAAGAATCTGGCCACAGATACTGACCCGTCCACCCAGATCCAGTTCTCTGTCAGATCTGGTGGTCCTCTTGGGAGCAGAACTGACTAAATACCGGACAGAATTCCTCCATGAGCGATGATCACTCCAAGTACAGTAGTCTGCCAAGCTCCTCGTCACCACGGACAGGCAGCTGAAAGTGCCAGGGGATGATCCCGGTCCTCTTGTTGTCACGAGCCGAGTTTCCCACCACCTCCAGGATTTCGACGGTCAGGTACTCGAGCACCGCCGCCAGGTTGACGGGAATTCGTCCACGGCACCTCCTTTTCAACTCGTTTGGGATTTGGGTCTGTAGTTGAGGCATTTGAGCTTTTGAGATGTTAATCAGCTGCTCCTGGTTGTTAAAAAAAAAAAAAACACTTTGTTGCCGTGGTTACGCCTCATAACAAATGCCCAAAAGTAAAAAGGGTTCAGGAAAAAAATATTTCCGGCTGCACAGCATCTGATACCAGAGGAAACAATCATCTGAAAAAAAAAAAGTGATTTACATCCAGAAAAAATAGGAATTAAAGCTTTCAAAAGCAATAACTCAGAAAGAATGTAATAGAATGAACTTTTGAAGCTGTCCAGAGGATGCGTAGCCTGGCCCTCGCCTTCCTGCACAGCTCCGCTCAATTCTCATTTCCCTTCGAAGTGAAGCACAGGGTATGGTTTCAACCAGGCTAGAGGATGCGTTTTTCTACCTGGATTATTGAGCATGCATCTAGATACAGGTGTGGTTACTTACCATAATGACAATATTAAGCCACTGCCGACATCTTTAACTTTCATTTTGAGTTTAGTTCTCTTTGTACAGCTCGGTTTTTCTTAATTTGTCAGAAGTTTGGATCTAGCTTCTTTATTGTTTCACGTTCAACGTGTACAGTTGAAGTGGGCTGCATGCAAAACGATGGATAAAAAATCGTTTGAAAACAATAATTTTTGAAAGAAATTGTTTTAACAGACTCTTATTTAAAAGCTAATGTTAAAACAAAAACTGCTGACGCTTGAGTACTTTTTTTTGTTGTCTTGTATTTTCATTTTCAACAAAAGATGGACTAGCGACGTGTTCAACGTTATATACGTCACTGATGTACCGAGGTGTCACGTGACTAAACACCGGAAATCGAATGCTCGGTGACCGGATGTTCAAACTAACTCTTTTTTTTTTTTTTTTTCTTCTTTTTTTTTTACATTTTTGGGCTCTAGTGGCCTTTATTGCAGAGGGAGAGGGCGAAACGGGGCAGAGAGGTTGCAGGTTCGAGTCCAGGTTGTGACGTTGCGTCAGGAAGAGAAACCGGCGTGAGATGGTTGCTCGGTCTTTCCTGCAACTTCGCTCCTGTGGCGACCCCTGTAGAACTTTAAGGGAGCAGCAAAATAAAATACAGTGTGAACTGAATAAATAAAATCTGAAGCACTGTCTGAATCCCGCGCCAGCGATTGTTTAAATTCATGGACAAAGACAAAAGCGCCGACATTGTGAGTAGAGTGCCGCCGCCATTTTTCTTCTTTCCTTTTTAAAACCCTCTACGATTTGTGTCAGCTCGGAACCCTGTTGTTTCAATGTATGAACGTGTGGTCTTTGTGCTCCCTGCAGCAGGCTCAGAGCTCCTGGATGGAGATGCATCAGTTCATCGGTGAGCTCCTCACATCTGGAAGCCAACCTAAATATCAGCCAGATGTGCGAAACCCAGCGTGGGGAGCGGCTTCCGGTCTGGGGACCAGAGCAGCTCCACTTGAACCCCTGCAGCCCCGGGAGGTGTCAGGCAGACCAGTTCAGCCTGACACGGCCCAGAGGAGAGGAGCTGAAGGTACCACTGAACTTCATACTCATTGTTAGCTAAATATCTCATGGACTACTTCACAAACTTTAAAGAAACGCCTGAGGAAAAGCCCACTTCCCCCACTGAACTGACAATTTAATACCCTGCAAGCTGTTGCTTGCAGCCACAGCTAACTGACATTAAAAATCACCAAAGTGGCTACAATTCAGTTGGAAAAAAAAAAAAAAAATCGAATTTATTCATTTTATAATAAAAAATACAAATAAAAAACAACATATTAAGTACGAAAAAACAAAATATAAAATGAAAGGGAGCAGAAAGAAGAATTTTTTTATTTTGTCTGCCCCTTTTTTGAGACAATCAATTAAACAATAATTATCTACACAAGTAACAAAACAAAGTGAATAACTCATCTTAATTTCTTAATTAAATACATTACATATTAAACTATTTCATGTATATAAATAATGAGTTATGTTGTTGAGCCGTTTACATATACTGTATATGCAATTTATCATTTTCAACAGGAATATTTCCAGATAATATGAAAGTAGCTAAGGTAATTCATCTTTTTAAAAATGGTAATAAATGTGTATTCAATAATTATAGGCCAATATTCTTGTTACCACTGTTCTCAAAAATTCTAGAAAAACTATTTGTGACCAGATTGGATCAATTTATTGATAAGCAAAATATTTTAAGTAGCAGTCAGTATGGGTTTAGAGGAAAAAACTCTACATCAATGGCTCTCATGGATTTAATGGAACAAATAACTAATGCTGTCGATCATAAACAGTACTGTGTTAGTGTTTTTGTTGATCTAAAAAAAGCATTTGATACCATTGACCACACCATTCTCCTTGAAAAACTAAATAAATATGGTATTAGAGGACCAGCATTACAGTGGGTATCTAGCTATTTGAAAGATAGGAAACAGTTTGTGCAAATAAATGATGTTAGATCTGACCTCCGTGATATCACTTGTGGAGTTCCTCAGGGCTCTGTGCTTGGACCAAAGTTATTTATTTTATATGTGAATGACTTGGTAAATGTGTCAGGACTTCTTAAATGTGTTCTTTTTGCCGATGACACCACATTTTTCTGTTCGGGTAAAGACATAAAACAGATTTTGGATATGATGAAAACAGAATTTATAAAAATACAAACTTGGTTTAAATTAAACAAATTATCTTTGAATTTAGATAAAACTAATTACATGATATTCAGTAACAAAAAGAGAATTGTTGACGATCCATTTGAAATTGAAGATGTTGTGATCTGTAAAGTGAGTGAAGTGAAGTTTCTGGGTGTTATCATTGATGACAAACTGACATGGAAACATCATGTAAATTCCATTAAAACAAAAATAGCTAGATCAATTGCAGTACTGTATAAAGTCAGGGATTTTTTAATTGATAAAGTTCTGTATATGTTGTATAACACAATCATTGTTCCACATTTAATCTATTGTATTGAGGTTTGGGGAAAAGTGTGCAAAACAATTACAAAGCCTGTTTATATTTTACAAAAGAGAGCTGTAAGAGTAATCACCAGAAAACATTTCAGTCACCCATCAAACACCTTGTTTCTTCAGCTAAATTTATTGAAATTCCAGGAATTGGTAGAATATAGTATTTTATCAGTTATGTATAGGGCTCATAATAACACATTACCTTTAAATATCCAAAGAAATTTTATAAAAAGACAAAGTTATTACAATCTCAAAGGGACAGAGATATTCATCAAACCACAATTCAGAACCAGCTTAAAGGGACGGTCTACCTCAATTCAGGGAGTTCGATTGTGGAATGTTCTGGAGAGTGATGTTAAAAATGCAAAATCAATGTATACATTTAAAAAAAGGTAAAAAAGGACTTGCTCAAAAACTATATATGATGTAGCTTAGCGTGTTTATGTATTACAGTTAGAAAAATTAAGTAGTTATTCATTTTGTGATGTAGTTTGAAGGTTTTCATTGTTTGAACAAATTGTGAAATAAGGGGCAGATATAAGATTTCATCTTCTTTCTGCTCCTTTCATTTTATCCTACTTGTATTCTTGTATCTGATGAAACTTTTTTGTATCGTTCTTTTAAAATGAATAAACATCAAATCAAATGTATATATATTTTTTAACAATTCGTTTTTGATCATTTTCTTAAAAACAAACATTGACCTTGTCCTTTTCACATCATACTCCAAACCATTCCACAATCCAACTCCTTGGATTGAAGTAGACCGTCCCTTCAAACTGGTTCTGTACTGTGGTTTCACAAACATCTCAGTACCCTTCAAATTATAAAAACTTTTTGTCTTTTAACAAAATACATTTGAATATTTAAAGGTAGTGTGTTGTTCTGAGCTCTAAACATACGGTAATTAATAAAATATTGTAATCCACCAAATCATAGAACTTCAATAATTCATTTTAGAAAATAATATATTTGATGGATGACAATAATGTTTTCTTGCAATAATTCTCACTGCTCTTTTCTGTAAAATAAAAACAGGCTTTGTAATAGATTTACAAGCTTTTCCCCAAATATCAATACAATAAATTAAATGTGGAACAATAATTGTATTATACAACAAATACAAAGCTTTATCATTCAATAAGTCCCTTACTTTGCGCAGTACTGCAGTAGATTTAGATAGCTTCACTTTTACAGAATTTATGTGTTGTTTCCATGTCAGATTTTCATCAATAATGACACCCAAAAATTTCACCTCACTTACTCTACACATCTCAACACCCTCCATCTCAAATGAAACGTCAACAGTTTTCTTTTTCTTACTAAATATCATATAATTTGTTTTATCTAGATTTAATGATAATTTATTTAGTTTGAACCAAGTTAATATTGTAACAAACTCCGTTTTCATAAACTCCAACATCTGTTCAATATCTTCACCCAAACAATAGAATGTAGTATCAAGGATAAATCCTGCACCACACGGGGGAGAGACCCTTCATTTTAAACATTTAGAGCTAAAACCTGGTGTGGTAGTAGCTGGTAGTCATTGACAACCACTTACTCTAAATGATACTCGTGGTGCAGGATTTATCCTTGAGTTTAGCATTACTTGTAGCAAAATATCTCAAACCTTTGAGTGGATTATTTGCAGAAACACTAGTTGTGCCTCTACAACGGATTAACTTTTAAAAGTTAATCCAATCTAAGATGTCATCCGTAGCTAATAGAAAACACAAATATGTCTTTGACTCAGTTGTTTTTTTACAGATTGAGTTCAAATTTGTTGTGGAGCTGAGATTTATTCACAGCACACACTCTGAGCATTATGCTTCACAATATTGTGCTTGACAGCATTATCAAGATTGGACCAAAAGCACTACAACTCTTGTCATTTATCATTATAAGATGATCTAAACAGTTCTGGGGTGTCCGTCTGTGGGAGACAGGCTTTCCTTTAAGGGATGCTAGACATTACATTTATTACTACTGTTTACATTTATTACTACTGTTTACATTTACACTACTTTTATATCTACACTACTGCTGATACATATACAGTATTCTCTGACTAGCCTTATTTAAGGATGCCCAATGTGCCTTACTGCATATGCCACTTTGCCTCTATACCAACATCAACTACCTCATACATATACTGTGTACATTAACTCATATGCTGCTTTGCCACTCTTTGCAAATGTCAATGCTAGAACCTTCAGTTTATTTTATAGATATACTTTTTATACTTTTTATACTACTATGCAAAAACTCAGGACAGTATTACACTTTTATTATTTCATTTTATGCTTATGTTCATTAAATGTTTAGTGTTTTAGTGTTGGTGTAAATTTTCATACTTTTATACTACTATGCAAAAACTCAGGACAGTGTTACACTTTTACTATTTTATGCTTATGTTTATTAAATGTTTCAGTGTTTTAGTGTTTAAATGGTTACTGTTGCACCGAGGGACTGAGAGAAACGCAATTTCAATCCTGTGTATGTCCTGTACATATTGCAGTTCTGACAATAAAGTTGACTTTGAGATATATATATATATATATATATATATATATTTATTTATTTATTTATCTGGCACAAGTGTAACATTGTTTATTTTTCAGGTTTAAATGTGCATCATGCGTGCACCTGTCCTGGCTGTCCATTCTCCAGTTCCCCTCCTTCCTTTGAAACGTTAACACCCCGACAGTCCGTGTCTTCTTCACCATATTTACAAGCTTCGTGCCAGCCTGAGGATCTCAGCCTCAGCATTTGCCCGCCGGACACCACCGTACCCAGCAGCGGCTCCACGTCCGAGTCCGTCCCATCCGTCCGGCCTCGGGGAGACGACGCAGACAGGGGGTCTCAGAACCGGAGCCAGAACTCCGACGCTCCTCCTGTCAGATCACCTTTGTCCCATTTCTCCATGTTTCCCTGCTTGTGCTGCCACCGGAGCATGCAAACCTGCCCTCAGCTCCTGAGCCACCAACAAGGCAGGGACCCGCCTTTTTCTCACACTCATCATCATTTTCATCACCACCACTGCCCCTTAACGTCCTGCGTGCCCTGTCCTCCACTAACACGCTCTGCACAGCTTTCCGGAGCCTACCCCTGCCTGTCCTGCCGGTGCTCCTTCCCTGCGTGTCGCCCGCTCTGCCAGCACCAGCGCACGCAGCAACAAGAAGAGAGGAGCAGGACGTTGTTGTCGCTGCATCCATGCATGCACTGCACGGCCTCTTTCCCCAGGCCGTCGCAGCTGCTGCAGCACCAGCGCTCCGAGCACGCCAACAAGCCGCCCGGCTTCCTCTGCACCGAGTGCGGCAGGGCGTTCAACTCGCAGAGCAACCTGCGCATACACCTCAACGTTCACACCGGCGCCCGGCCCTACTCCTGCACGGACTGCGGGAAGAGCTTCAGCCAGTCGGGAGCTCTGAAGATCCACAGGCGGATCCACACGGGCGAAAGGCCGTACTCGTGCGGCTTCTGCGGCAGGGGGTTCCCCCACCTAGCTGGGGTCCGAGCCCACCAGAGGATCCACACCGGGGAGAAGCCCTACAGCTGTGGTCAGTGTGGGAAGTGCTTCACCCAGTCAGGAGCTCTGAAGGTTCACACTCGCATCCACACCGGGGAGAGGCCCTTCATCTGCAGCATCTGCGAGAAGGGCTTCTCCAACCGCTCCGGGATCCGCTTCCACTATCGCACAGTCCACGGCCTGACTCCAGAGCATGACGGGGAGGCGGAGGCTGCACATCCAGGACCATCAGGGTTCTCTCCCGGGCGTCCAAGAACAGCAAATGTTAGGCCCAACACACAGAACAGCTCAGAAAGCGACTCGCACACACCTCTAAATACCAGTTCTGCTGACGGCAGTAACGAGAGGAAATCAGAGGCCGGAGCTGCAGACGGTCACAGAGAAGAGCTTCTTTATGCATGTGAGGACTGTGGTCTGCGCTTTAAAGATGCTCCATCCAGGAACAGACACCAGACTCTGGTGCACTACTCGCATGATGGAAGACACGAGGAGGAGGGGCAGAGGAAGGAGTTCAACACAAGCAGGGACGTTCACAATCAAAGCCTGTGAGAGGGACCGAGTGTTTGCTGGGTACATCACCTTTGAAGGTTTGGAAGTTGTGTAACGTTTACTTCGTCATTACTCCTTAAAATGGTTTTGATATATTGCACTGCAACGGTTCAACCTGGGTTTTCATGTTAGCTTAAAGCTAAGAGATTCTGTAAAGTTTTTCTGCAGAAACTTAATGTGTTGCTCCAACAACGAAGGAACAGATGTGCAAGTTGATGGTACGACTAGCACAAGTCTGTCTAAAAATAACCAAACCAGTCCTCCCAGTCACATTAAACCCAGTTGTAGGCTTGTAAATACATTAGTTGTGCTTCTTGTTTCATTATGGGGAAAAAAAGTGAGAGCGTCCACACAGAGGATAAAATCAGACACATTCACCGGATCATTTCACAAAATGCCTTTTAATATGAAAATACAACCTTTCAAAATATGTTTGTTTATCCACAATGCAAAAAGATCAGTGGGAAAAAGGGGTGCCCTTCAGGTTCATTTGATTTCAGTAATTTCTCATTTAAAACCTAAAATTTCCCACATGACAATCAAATGATAAACATCTTTAAATGTATTTACATTTTCTTTAAAATGTGCATTATGTATTTACATTTTCTTTAAAATGTGCATTTAAGTTAATTTAATTAGTTTGAGACGTTCCTAATTTTGGGGATGTTAGCAGAGACACACGCATGTGACAATTTCTCAAAGAAAATAATGTCCAACCTTCTCACACCATCATCCTCTGTGTATTTGTAAGCAGTTTTTTTTAAAATATAAATATATATATATTTTAATTTATATTTTACAAGACAATAAGAACCAGACGTCTGAAGCTCAACAGCCCCACCTAGTGGTTAAATACAACTAGCCACTTGATTAGTGTTTCTGTAAGTATTAAAACCATTGTGAATATTATGCAGTTTTCTGTGAACATGTAACATTCAGTCAGCCGTTTCGTATCACGTCTTTTAAGTAAACGGTTCTGTACGCGTTTTCAGAAAGTGCAACTTGTGGTTAAACGTTTCATCAGTAAAATGTTTCAGACACACTGGTCCGTGTTTTCTTTGTGCGTCCCCAGGACACTTCCTGAGTAAACATCCAGGTCCAAGTCGCTCTGAGACCTTACTGTGTTCTGAGTGATAAACACTGCATACGTTAAGGGTCCAGCGTGACTCTTGATCTCTGGGTTACTTCCTGGCATGACACAAGGCTCTGTGGAGAGCACCATCCAGCTCTGACCCCAACATATTTAGGATCTGAGGAACCCGTTCTTCTTAATACTATACGAGGTTCCTGCGCTCACAAAGGCTCTTCATATGTGTGCCTTTGTAGTAAACAGTCACTTGACCTGGGCTCTGCGTAGACTTCGCTGACGGGTCGAGGACCACCGGCGTGCAGAGCAGGAGTGCAGTAGCCATTGAACAGTGTCCTGTGGGCGGGGCAGTCGTACAGACTCGGGCCTGGTGTCACCATGGTCCTGTTTGAAGCTCCCGCAACACGAGGTCTGTGTGCATCGCCGTGAACGCTCCCTGCTAAAATGGATAATTTAGACTCGGAGGGCAGCTCGCTGAACGGAGTGGCGTACTCCGGCTCGGGAGGAAGCGGCTCGGCGTACTCCGGCAGGCTGCCGGGCGTGTCGTAATGGATGCTGGTGAAGGGCGTAGTGTAACCCTCATCTGAAGGAGGCCTAAACGTTGAGCCCACTTTCTTTCCAACAGCGGTAAGTGCAGGTGCAGCGTAGTCTGAGGAACAACAACAACATTTAAAACACAAGTTTGTGCCGTGATGGATGCTGAATTCTTTCGCTTGAGTATAAATACAGGTAGTCCTCGACTTACGACGGTCTCGAGTTACGACATTTCGTGGTCACGACACGCATCTCCATAATTTTTTTTAAATTTTATTTTGAAAAGCTGAGTTTCGCAGTTTCCGGTGTAGCTGCGGAGGCTACAGCTGCTCTGTACTCTCTAAAAAAGCTAAGTCGGGTCCCCTGGACATTCAAAAAACCAAAACTTGTTGGACCAAGCTGGACAGGCAGCAGCTGTGGAAAAGTAGCGGTTTTATGGACGGCGGTTTTACAACGTAAACGAATGGAGAATCCAGAGGAGGAACGGAGGAAATGGCTTCACCAGCAGTCCAGAGTAGGAAATTAACTCTTTTTTCCCCTTCATTATGGCTCTGAAATGTATGTGTTTTTTGATAATTATGTAGGGTACTGTGTTAGGATAGGCTAAGTGCTTGGTAAAATACAGTACTGCATGTATAAGGTGCAGTTTGGACGTATGTTCTGAGTTACGTTGAAATTCAGGTTTCGACGCGGCGTAGGAACGGATCTCCGTCGTAAGTCGAGGACTACCTGTACAATAATTGTAATCTTAGTGCGGTTTTCAAACAGTCATACTTTGCACCTCCAAGATCTTCCAACACATTTAGATCATTTATAACTTATAAGATTGTAAAGAGCTTCGTCTTGATCATTGCTAGATTTGTGTGATTTGCAGCCTTGCTGGGGGAGGGGACGAGGAGACAAAGGGGCTGGTGGAGGGGACAGCGGGCTGCTTCGCTGCTTTATCCAGCTCCAATTAAAGGGTCTCTTTCAGAGAGGCTCTGCGGACCGAAGAAAGGAATGTTCATACAGTGACGGGCTGAGTCAGGAGGAAGAATGGACGGCCCTGCAGAGACGTGCTCGACTGGCAGGAGCTGCTCACACTGACCACCGAAGCCACAAACAGAGCAGTGAAGATGGAGGAGAGAAACTAGAAAGGCTAATAAAAAGGAAAAGAAACAAACATGCATCCAGTCTCACCATTAAGAGGTGGAGCAGGCAGAGCATCGTGGACATTTCTCTCCAGCGGGTATGAAATGAGCTCTGACTGTGGACCGAGGAAACTCTTTGTCTTCAAACTCTGACAGCCTGTTAGAGATGAAACACACGAGCTGGTTATTATAAAGAACTTTAACATTTCATTTAAAGAATCCGAGTGAGTGCTTTAGTGACCTGTGGGGAGAGAGTTCTTCATCTGAGAGACTTTTTTCCTGTGTAGAAAGAAACAAAGTGTTTTACAAAGTATAACAGTGTTTTGGTGTGAATAGAAGAAAAACGTGCACAAAAAAAAAAGAATGATTTGTTAATACAAAGGAGATAACTTAAATCTGGCTATGAGCATTGGTTGTAGTTATGATTGGTTTCAAATTGCTTTTGTTCTTTGGCAAATTTAATGACAAAACAGAAAAATGAATAGTTTTTAAAAATAAAACTGATGCACTGTACCTTCGTTTCCACCAGACTCCAGCCAACAGACAACTTCCACACATTATGAGCCCCAGGACCACTCCTACTGCCACCATCACTGGCTGGCCGGTGCCTGCAGGCGTAAAAGTGACTGAATCAATGACTGCATTGCATGAGTTTGATTCGTAAAAAAAAAAAAAAAACTTGTGTTACTAATAAATAAGTACAAACTAGATTCCAAAAAAGTTGGGACACTAAAATTGTGAATAAAAACTGAATGCAATGATGTGGAGGTGCCAACATCTAATATTTTATTCAGAATAGAACACAAATCACAGATCAAAAGTTTAAACTGAGAGAATGTATCATTTTAAGGGAAAAATATGTTGTTTCAAAATTTCATGGCGTCAACAAATCCCCAAAAAGTTGGGACAAGTCCATTTTTACCACTGTGTGGCATCCCCCTTCTTCTTACAACACTCAACAGACGTCTGGGGACAGAGGAGACCAGTTTCTCAAGTTTAGAAATAGGAATGCTCTCCCATTCATGTCTAATACAGGCCTCTAACTGTTCAATCGTCTTGGGCCTTCTTTGTCGCACCTTCCTCTTTATGATGCGCCAAATGTTCTCTATAGGTGAAAGATCTGGACTGCAGGCTGGACATTTCAGTACCCGGATCCTTCTCCTACGTAGCCATGATGTTGTGATTGCTGCAGAATGTGGTCTGGCATTATCTTGTTGAAAAATGCAGGGTCTTCCCTGAAAGAGATGACGTCTAGATGGGAGCATATGTTGTTCTAGAACCTGAACATAGTTCTCTGCATTAATGGTGCCTTTCCAGACATGCAAGCTGCCCATGCCACAAGCGCTCATGCAACCCCATACCATCAGTGATGCAGGCTTCTGAACGGAGCGTTGATAACAACTTGGGCTATCCTTGTCCTCTCTGGTCTGGATGACATGGCGTCCCAGTGTTCCATAAAGAACTTCAAATCGTGACTCATCTGACACAGAACAGTCTTCCATTTTGCCACACTCCATTTTAAATGACCCCTGGCCCAGTGCAAACATCTGAGCTTGTGGAGCTTGCTTAGAAATGGCTTCCTCTTTGCACTGTAGAGTTTCAGCTGCAACGGCGGATGGCACAGTGGATTGTGTTCACTGACAATGCTTTCTGGAAGTATTCCTGAGCCCATTCTATTATTTCCTTGACAGTGGCATTCCTGTTTGAGGTGCAGTGACGTTTAAGGGCCCGGAGATCACGAGCATCCAGTAGAGTTTTACGGCCTTGACCCTTACACAGCGATTGTTCCAGATTCTCTGAATCTTTTGATGATGTTATGCACGGTTGATGATGATAACTTAAAAGTCTTTGCTATTTTATGCTGGGTAACACCATTCTGGTATTGCTGCACTATCTTTCTGCGCAACAATGGTGGAATTGGTGATCCTCTTACCATCTTGGCTTCTGAGAGACACTGACACTCTGAGAAGCTCTTTTTATACCCAATCATGTTGTCAATTGACCTAATTAGTGTTAATTGGTCTTCCAGCTGTTCGTTATATGCTCAATTTCCTTTTTCCAGCCACTTATTGCTACTTGTCCCAACTTTTTTGGGATTTGTTGACACTGTGAAATTTTGAATCAACATATTTTCCTTTAAAATGTTACATTTACTCAGATTAAACTTTTGATCTGTCATCTATGTTCTATTACGAATAAAATATTGACATTTGCCATCTCCACATCATTGCATTCACTTTTTATTCACAATTGGTTTAGTGTCCCAACTTTTTTGGAATCCGGTTTGTACATTCATACAACCTATAAACACCAGTTAAATAAGAAAAACGCACCATGTCAGGACCCAAGTCATCGCACATGTTTCCTCCAGTAGCCCAGAGCAGCATCTAGCCTGTCTCTGAGTGTGCCAGGCTACATGACTACACTGCACGGGCTGCGTTCATGTGCTATAGGAAAAATCGCTGCTCTGCTCAGACAGATACAAAAAAATTACCTGAATCTGTGAAATTTTAAGCATTATTTTTAATAATCTTATTAACCTGTTACACTAACGTTGATAAACTGTGGTGGCCATCTTGAATTGAGCTGACTCCAAAATTAAATTGGTTGTAGACGTACGCTTCGTGTGGTTCATTTATTTTGTTGCAGTGGATTCATCTTGTTTATTAATAACTTTGATTCAAAACTCTCTGCCCTCGTGTTTTTAATGGATCGTTCATGGCTTGTTTTCTTCATGTGATTTATCTGCTGCGCTGCTCTAGTGATGATCTGGGACGATCTCAAGAAGAAGACCGTCATTGAGATCGAGTTCTCTACCGAAGTCA
>JBBPBX010006011.1:9388-69939 GCA_038048925.1 Garcialebias charrua
TATATACAGGTAGTCCCCGATTTACGAGCGAGATCCGTTACAACGAGGCGCTCGTAAACCGGAAATCTCGTAATTTGGAACGGCCGCCACGCTTCTCGTAAGTCCGGAATTTCGCTCGTAAATTGGAACGGTTTTGCTAGCGCGACTACGAACACTCGTTTTTCATCGAAAAACTGCTTATGAGTGCATAAAAATGATCGGAAACGTGTGTCCACATGTTTAGCTAACGAACTGTGGTGAAAAAACACAGGAAAACTCAGTATTTTTTGCGTTTTTTCCAATAATTCGCCAGCTCGTAAGTCCGGAACCTCGTAGATCAGAGCGCTCGTAAATCGGGGACTACCTGTATGTGCTGAGCCCCCTTCTGTTCACTCTGCTCACATATGATTGTACAGCCACACTTCCAGGCTGTCATATTGTTAAGTTTGCAGATGATACAGCGGTGGTGGGATGCATCACAAACAATGATGAGTCCAGCTACAGACAGGAGGTGGAACACCTGGAGAGCTGGTGCAAAGAGAATAATCTTCACATGAATGTGAAGAAGACAAAGGAGATGATTGTGGACTTCAGAAGGAACAAACACACCCACGCCCCACTGAAAATAGGTGGGTCTGCAGTGGAAGTGGTCTCCAGCTACAAATACTTGGGTGTACACATGAATGATAACCTCAGCTGGAGCAACAACACCACCAGCCTGATCAAGAAAGGTCATCAGAGACTCTACTTCCTCAGACGGCTGAGACGTGCTGGTCTGAGCAGCCCAGTTCTCACCTCGTTCTACAGGTGTGCAGTGGAGAGTGTCCTGTGCTCCAGCATCAACGTGTGGCATGGAGGCTGCACAGTTGAAGAGAGGAAAGCTCTGCAGAGAGTGGTGAAGGCTGCACAGAAGTCTGTTGGAGTCAGTCTCCCCACAATCACAGACATTTACACCTCCAGATGCAGGAAAAGAGCCACCTGCATCATGAAAGACCTCACTCATCCAGCACACTCACTCTTTGCCCCACTCCCCTCAGGACGGAGGTTGAGGAGCATCAAGTGTAGAACCACTAGACTGAGGAACAGCTTCTACCCTGAGGCTGTTAGACTCATGAATAAATAAAAATAAAATAAAAAATAAACACTGCAAAATATCACATCATGCTGATGCTGATCTGTTTTCTTGTTGCTGTGTTCATCTGTGACCATCTGCTCATACAAACTCATGTTCGTGCTGCTGTTTATTCCCACTATATTAGGCTTAGTGTATTACTAGTTGATGTTTTTCTTAGTTAGTTCTAGATGTTATTACTGTTTTTCTCTTTCATTTGTTGTTGGATGTAACTGGGACCTCGTGTACATAATCTCGTTTTCATCACATGTACCACATGCGGTGCAAATGACAATAAAGACTCTCTGACTCTGATATTTTTAGACCCATTTTTTGCTCTGATTCTTCGTTTTTCATTTTGGGCAAAAATGGTGCAGTACCAGTTTCGGCCGCTATGGGCAGCAGCCAGCAGAGGACTCAGAGAGCGAAGAGGAAGAGGAGGGCCACTTCCAGACGTTTCTAGCTCATGTGTCCGAAAAAAGCCTCCTCTGGTCGGACTGACTCTGTCGCTGCCCGCCCCTTGCTCTGGGTGTACCGGTAGCTGCATTTAGCTTAGCTGTGAGGTTCGCTGTTTTTGTTTGCAAGATACCACTCCTAAACCACACTGCGGATTTTTTAATCCAGCTGATTTGAACATTTCGTTAAGCTCAGGAGCACGTCTGCTATAAAGTCAGCTAAGAAATATTTTTTTTCTCGCAAAGAAATAATTGTTTTTACCATTTTTCCTTGTGAAGTTCTTTGTACTCGCTCGCTTCTGTCGCCGCCATTTTAAGCAGGGCAAATGAGGCGCTGACGCGTCGCGTAGCGGTAACGCATAATAGATGCGCATTAAACACCGAAGCGTATTGTGTACGTTTTTTTCTGGTTTATTGGCCATAATTGGACAAAGCGTATTACGAAGGCATTCGACCGCGTCCCTCTGGGGGTTCTGTGGGGGGTACTCCGAGAGTATGGGGTACCAGGCCCATTGATATGGGCTGTTAAGTCCCTGTATGACCGGTGTCAGAGCTTGGTCCGCATTACCGGCAGTAAAGGCCTTGTTATACTTGGCACAACGGCCCGTCGGACGTCTTTTACCCCCCGTTGAGTGAGCAAACATTGCGCAACTTTTGGCCGCACACCCGCTGTGATCCCCCGGTGCATAGGCGTCGTGTACATAGCCCCCAAACAGAACTCTCGAAGCCGACGATGCGGCTCGCAGCGTGTGATTGGTTCAAAGTTTGTGGGCGTTTTTTGTTTGGATGTCCATATATGGTCTATGACACCGCAGCACGTGACACCGCAGCACGTGACCCCGCAGCACGTGACCCCGCCACTGTTTTAGATACCGGTAGTTCTTACAGTAATATGTTTCATAAAATTACAAAATAAAGTGCAAATATAACATCAGTACTGACATTAATTATATTGCATCTTACCTCCATATGGGCGTACAGAGCATACAGTAGCCTTCCCCAGCTTATAACTGGCAGCGATGGCAGTGAATGAGCACCCAGAAGCCAGGACCCGCAGCGTCACAGCCAGTCTCTCCGGGGCAGAGACCGGTGCGCTGTGCGTCGGTGCGTGCTGCAGGTGAGGGGAGATCCGGTGGGCAAGTTCATCAAAACGAGCAGCGGACATTCGAAAATATGAAAAGTGTGTCTCGTCATCCATCTCCCGCATCTGCTGAACCAACAAGCTAAACTCGCCTTGTGTAGATCTGGTCCTGTTCAGCGGGCGAACGTGCCAACGCCGTTCGCGTCGTATTTCCATGTTCGCGGTCAATAACATTAATATAAGGTCATTTTCTTCATCCTCGTCCTCCGACTCGTCATCCAACCTGAGAAGCATCTCTTTTGCCGCCTGCGAATACATTTTCTTCGTAGTGAACTGTTGAAATTACTTCCTCTTTCCGGCAACAGCCAACGTGCGTGTGACGTATGCAGTGTGAGTGCGCGTGACGTATGCAGTGGGAGGGAAGAGGGAGGGATTATCCCCACGTCTTAAAGAGGTATAAACACTCAATGCGGTCGGTGACACACGTCAGCGCTGGGTTCACTCAACGGGGGGTAAAAGACATGAGACGCTAGTATAAACCCAGCTTTAGTCAGGCTCGTTTCCAGTGAGAGTTGGACTCCGCCAAGGTTGCCCTTTGTCACCGATTCTGTTCATAACTTTTATGGACAGAATTTCTAGGTGCAGCCAAGGTGTTGAGAGGATCCGTTTTGGTGGCCTTAGAATCGCTTCTCTGTTTTTTGCAGATGATGTGGTCCTATTGGCTTCATCAGGTCGTGATCTACAGCTTTCGCTGGAGCGGTTTGCAGCCGAGTGTGATGCGGCCGGGATGAGGATCAGTTCCTCCAAATCCGAGGCCATGGTCTTGAGCCGGAAAAGGGTAGCATGCCCTCTCCGGGTCGGGGAGGAGGTCCTGCCCCAAGTGGAGGAGTTTAAGTATCTCGGGGTCTTGTTCACGAATGAGGGAAAACTGGAGCGTGAGATCGATAGGCGGATAGGTGCAGCGTCCGCAGTGAAGCGGGCGCTGTACCGGTCTGTCGTGGTGAAGAGAGAGCTGAGTCGAAAGGCAAAGCTCTCAATTTACCGATCGATCTACGTTCCCACCCTCATCTATGGTCATGAGCTTTGGGTTGTGACCGAAAGAACGAGATCTCGGATACAAGCGGCTGAAATGAGTTTTCTCCGCAGGGTGTCTGGACTCTCCCTTAGAGATAGGGTGAGAAGCTCAGTCATCCGGGAGGGACTCGGAGTAGAGCCGCTGCTTCTCCACATCGAGAGGAGCCAGTTGAGGTGGCTCGGGCATCTGGTTAGGATGCCTCCTGGACGCCTCCCTGGTGAGGTGTTCCGGGCATGTCCCACCGGGAGGAGACCCAGAGGAAGACCCAGGACACGCTGGAGGGACTATGTTTCTCGGCTGGCCTGGGAACGCCTTGGGATTCCCCCAGAGGAGCTGCTCCAAGTGGCTGGGGAGAGGGAAGTCTGGGCCTCCCTACTTAGGCTGCTACCCCCGCGACCCGACCCCCGCGACCCGACCCCGGATAAGCGGAAGAAAATGGATGGATGGATGGATATATCAGTTAATTTTGGATTAAACTACGGTACTGTTTCTATCTAAATGTCACTTTTTTCATTATCAGGTTTTTAAAGATAGTTTCCTGTCTATTTCATTATTTGTTTTCATTTACTGTATTTTTAAGAGATCCAGGTATTTTGGGCAGAGATTCATTTTCTTTGCAACAACTTCATCAACTAATGTTTGAAGCATGTGTGAAAAGTAAAAGTTCTCAAGGTGCTTCATTTGTGAATCAGTTAAGTCTTTGTCAAAAGAAATGTCAAGCTCCAGGTGCTCAGTTGGTGTACAGATAAAACATCTTGCAGCTCAAAAGTCCAAGGCACATCATTGTTAGCTGGACCTGGTGATGTGGATTTTTAAGGCTTTGGCTGGACTCTGTGTTTGCCTTAAGGTAAATAAGATTGTGTCCCACCTCTCTTAACATAACAGGACCAACCTTGTTACTGTGAAGATACTAATAAGCTTCAGAGCTTTTCAGATTGCTCATCGCTTCGCCATCTGAAGCAACAGTCAACAAAGTAGCTAAATATGCTAGTAGCTAAATATGCTAGTGTACGTTATTTTCGGCCACTTCTTCAAGTCGTCCCCCCACCCCTCAATAGCTGTAGGTAGCGGTAAAACAATATCTCCACATTTGAGTTGTGATCGTTCGTGTTCCCACATATTTTATTACCTAAAACCTCTGACGAAAACCGGTTAGCGCGTTGCTAGCGTGTAAAAAAAAGTGCCGGTTCTGACTTCCGGCGGAAGTCGTTCCCATAATTTGCGCAAGGCATCATGGGGACTAGGAATAAGGTGGATTGTGCCACCTCAACAGTTCTGTTGTGAACGCCTTGGCAGATGACAATAGCCAGTCAGCGATGGAGAAAGGTCAGAGGAGCTATGAACCAATGATGATTGTTTGAAATGTGTTTTAACAGGTTAACTCCAAATCCGCCCAAATTATCCCCATCAGCCCAAAGCAATTTTTACCCACAAAATCAGAATGAAAACCACCCAATCTGGCAACACTGCTGTTGGTGAATCAGAGGCTGAGCTGGGACATGGTCCCACCTAGCATGCCTCACCGGGAGGGGCGGGGCTTAAGCTGAGGTGGAGCAGAAAATAGAGAGGGGGAGGGTGCCTCAGGGTCAGGAGGTGGAGACAGAAGGAAGAGGACCAGGCTTTGTTTTTGTTTGTTTGTTTGTTATTTTTACACTTCAAGGCAAAACAAACTCACAGACCTCCATCATTACTTAGTGCAGAGCAGCTGCAGTTTTCCAGTAAAAACACATAAACCCCTGAAGCTGACAGAAAGAAGCTTTTTGAAGAACTTGCCAAAATACACTAATACAGTACTATCACAAACATTCAAAAATATGTTGACATTATTTGACACTTTGAAGGTACTGATTGAACAGAATAAGCAACATTTCATAACAACGTGTAACTCGATGTGTTATTGTTAGGTATTATGATGAAACTCATGTTTTGTCATCTCAACACTGAATGTGTTGGGGGGGGGGGGCACAGTGTGGGTTCTGGGGGTCCATCATGTGTCATAAAAATATAGATCTAACAGTTTTTGTCTGAAGCTTAATGGAATATTGTTATTGAGATATTAATACATTTACGACATATTGTGGCAGAAAAAATAAATTTCCATAAACGCACAGAGAAGGCCGAGTACGTGGACGAGTTATTCGTTTCTCCAGATGTGCGGACACATCTGTGCACGACGTGTGTGTACGAGTGCGCTCTTACTTCTTGAACGCCTCCGTTGGGTTCCTCTCGCACTCCCCGGGCTGCAGGGTGCTCTGCACGGCGTGCACCTTCTCCTCGTACCCCGACACCAAGCCGCTGCGGCAGATCTGCGCCACCAGACCTCGGACGAAGCCGCCGACGCACAGAGTGTCCGAGTCGTCGGCGCGGCAGAAGTGGAAGGCCAGGCCGTGCTGGTGCAGACCGCGCTGGGTTCCCTGGGCCGAGGTGGGCCACAGCAGCTCCGTGCACAGCGCCGTTTTGCCGCTCCCCGGTCCTCCCACCAGCAGCACGCCCCAGGAGTTCCCAGACTTCACAGACCCCGGCGGGGGAGCTCCGGGGATGGACGCCGTGCCCCCTCCTGGTAGAGGCTGCTGACTGGGCGTGCTCAGGCTGTTGGTCTTCTCCTGGAGGCAGTGCTGGATCTTGTGGAAGACCCACTCCCGGCAGTAGAAGCGCTTCCCCTGCAGCAAACTGGTTTGGGCCATGTTGAACTAACGCTGCTGGTTGCTCCTCCTCATAGGGCTCCACATGTTTTCAACTAGTCAAACTGAACATCCATTTTCTCAGCTGTGCGTAGCAGTTCTCACGTGTTTATTACTGTTGCCAAAAGAAGAAAAGGACGCAGCTCCAGTGGAAAAAAAAAAAAGCTTTTCTTCTGAGCTGCGGTGCGTTACAGAATATCTAGGACGAGAAATAAAAAGGGAACGCTGACATCAGAGCTCACACCAAAGATTTTCCACCAACTTTTTCCACAGCTTTCCCACTGGCGTGTGCTGCGTGGTGCTGTGCACACGTTGCTTTGGCATGGCGCTGGGTCAGAAGGGGCGCCCGGCTCGCATCCGCCGGCAAACTCAAGTTGCCGCCGCGCCGTACCGTTAGCCACCGGGCTTCCAGGCGCATTTCCACTGATGCATGACGACCGAAGGCAGATGAAGCTTTCAGTGCAGGCTCCTTCCCTGGAAAACAGACAACAGAACCCAAAAATCAAACATTTAACAGTAAAATTAACAAGCCGATCTCCTTATTACTCATACAGACATAATTTAAAGTCTCAGAACAACAAAAACTAAAGTTGTCTTCCGGCAGAAAAGCATTCCCGCTCATCGCTCGCCGCTAAAATCAGCACAATAAAGTTTATCCTTCAAAATATCCCATGAATCGCTGATTAGGTTTTAGCGAACCTTTCACAAATGAATCAATAGGTTCACATCGAGAAATGGTTACTGTTTAGTAGGGGTGTAACGGTACGCTAAAATCACATTTCGGTTCGGTTCAATTACAAGGAGGGCTCGGTTCGGTTTATTTTCGGTTTATTTTCGGTACAAAAAAAAAAGACAAAATAAAGACTTACAAAATGTTTATTTTGAAAATATGCCAAAAATATGTTTGTATTGTATTGTAGTAATAAATAAAAGTGACCCATTTGGATGATATTTTAAATAAACAGCACTCTACAATAAATAAATTATATTAAAAATAATAAAAATCTTAATGAATACAATAACAGTCAGAACCAGAACAATAAGCAGCAACAGACTGTTTACAATCTTAACTAATAAAGTTTTTGTCCAGTAGCACCAGTGTGGCTGTATTTGTCCTCATTACTCACAACCTCTTCTTGGTGGGACTGGTCCTGGAACAGTTCCAGAGTTCAATTCAGTCATCACACACTTCTTAGCTGCAGCAGGTGATCTCTGGTGGATTTCCCTGAAGTGGAAGGAGAGCAGCTACCTCTGTAACTGGAAATACTGGAAATAAAACACAGAGGTAAAAAAATAAGTTAATAAGATTATAATTTTAAATAATAATAAATTATAAATAATAATTATAATAAAATAACAATACCTCTTGAACGGTTGAATATCTCACTCATCATCAGGGCAGGGTTTAAATCAGCTCCAGGACTTGTTGACCATCAGTTTTAGTTTTTTCATAAAGAGCTGAACTTTTTGACTTAAGTGTTGACGTGATGGATGTCTCATAGCAAGGATCAACTGTGCATTAAAAACTTTCAGACTTAGATTCAGAGCTTTAAAAACTCATACAGTTTGTGTTATTGATCTGGACCCATCTAAATTACCTGATGAAGTTGTTTAAATGCAGCTGTGTTGTTAGCGCACTTTGTAGAAGTTGTTTAAATGCAGCTGTGTGGTTAGCGTACTTTGTAACAGCTCGTTCACGTTCTGATGACGTAGTTTCCAGCGCGTTCACGTTAGACGTGTTGCTGCTGCAGATCCAGTCTTCATGAAAAAACGTCCACACACACAGCTTTGTGCGCTCGTCTTTTAACAAGAAAACCATAACGTTAACAAACAGGAAACCGCAGCGAGAAGCTAACGGCTAATGCTGCGCGTGCTGCGAGATAATAGCTCCGTGCTGAAACGCGCCCAGGAAATTTTGTTCCGCGGCGCACATATTAACATTCAATGAGTGAAAAAATAACCGTTTCGGTACAGCACGTTCGGTTCGGTCCACCTCCGTACCTTTTCGGTTCGGTACACCAACTACAACCGTTACATGCCTACTGTTTAGAGCAGGGCTATTCAACTGGCGGCCCGGGGGCCACATCAGACCCACAGGTGAGCTCACTTCGGTCCACCAATGGCTTCATTTTAAAATAAAACTAGATTTTAAACCTTAAAACAAACTTAATTAATGAGAATAACTGCTGGATGTCCGGCCCCTGAGCTCTTGGTTGTCAGTGACTGTGGCCCTCCGAGCAATTTAGTTGAATAGCCCCATTCAAGATGGCTGCCACAGCAAAGCAACTCCAGCAAACGCATGAATAAGACGGTCAGTTTTACAGATATTGGGCTAAAATTTGGTGTGGCAGTAACTGAGAGTCAGTAGCCGTGTTTCCATCAAGGTTTCTTGATGCGCATTTTGAAGTGTCGCATCAGAAAAGGTGAATGGAAATGGCACGATTCAAATTAACTTCCTCTAATTCTCAAAAAAGTTGATACGCTCGCTTGAGGTGGTTTTTGGGTTTTTCGAAACAGAGCTGATGCGCAAAACGAGAGATGGAAACAGATTTGCCGACTCAGTTCTGACGTAGCGAACATTCACGTCATGTGACTGATCAGCTGTTTCCGCTGTAACATCGCTAAAACTAGTTGGCATGACAGAATAAATACAACTTGCCCGATAGCAACACATTCCTGAAATATTCTCTCCATTTTGCCGAGATGTGTGTTCGGGTCCTGTTTTCAACCGCTACTTCCCGTTTACTGTAGACATGTGTAACGCTGACGTCTGACGTAATGCCGCTTTGCGTGGCCTGGTGGATTCGCTTCAAGCCAGTTGATGGAAACACTTCTGATTCACATTCATTTTTAATTACATTTTTGCAAATTTTCAAAAATTCGCTCAAAATTCAAATTGAAAATAGATGGAAACACGGTTACTGATTTGCTTTCATGAGATCTACATGCATATGTACATATGAGTATGTATAGTATATACATATGTATGCTCAGATGTCTATGTATATA
This sequence comes from Garcialebias charrua, assembly GCA_038048925.1. Classification (NCBI taxonomy): domain Eukaryota; kingdom Metazoa; phylum Chordata; class Actinopteri; order Cyprinodontiformes; family Rivulidae; genus Garcialebias; species Garcialebias charrua. The sequence goes on from JBBPBX010006011.1 coordinate 18,780, forward strand.
TACCAGGTTAATCATGAATGTAGTACTGCCTACCACCTTGTGCGTGTGCATAATGTCTTTTTCAAATTTGTGTATTCTGCTTTGTTTTTGATTATTACGTATGGTTTTCTGTTCTGGACAAGTAGAGCTGGATGCCTTGAATTTCCCCCAGGATTAATAAAGTATCTCATGTTATCTAGAAAAACATTGTGTCTCAACGTAACATTTTACGTCCAAATCTCCTTTACATACCACCAGATGATGCTGATCTGTTTTCTTGTTGCTGTGTTCATCTGTGCCCATCTGCTCATTCAGACTCATGTTCGTGCTGCTGTTTGTAATGATGTTTTTCTATTACATTAGTGCTAGTGTATTTTTAGTTGATGTTTTTCTTAGTTATATCCTAGATGTTATTACTGTTTTTCTCTTACATTTTGTTGTTGGATGTTACTGGGACCCTGTGTACATACCGGTAATCTCGTTTCATCACATGTTCCACATGCGGTGCAAATGACAATAAAGATTCTCTGACTGAGAAAAAAAACAAGAATCTTGCAGCTAAAAACAGACGAGCGCAGGTCCAGACCTCCAACTACCGGTACATTCTTGGCAAGTTTGTCCAGTTTCTCAAGTCGATCCACAGATCCAGTCTTCTTTCCTTTGGGGGCTTTAAATCCCCAAACGGTCCACATCCGTCCTGAACTGGGTGAATGGTGGGGAGTCCAACATTTTAAAAAAAAACACACTGGACCCTTTTTTCCCTTTACAAGGCTCGACGTTATAAGCTGCAAAATTAACAAAAAAACAAAATTCTCAAAGAAACTAAAGCTGTACAATAATATCCTGACATCCACCGGCTGCCACCATGCATGTGTTTGTTTACCTGCAGAAACAGCCGAAGGGACTGAAAACAGGTCAACACGTTTGTTCAGCCTGCACTGTGACCTGCTGTGTTTACGTTGACTGCGTACCTGCATTTCAGAACTGCATATTAATAAAATGTGGAAAACTACTGAACTCCTTCAAACTGCATTGATTCATACAACTCAGTTTCACCTAAAGGTTGGATTTCACATCTTGCATTCAAGTACCCTTCAACACACTGATTTTTCACCTTTAAATACAGAAAAAGTGGTTAAACTAGAGCCTAATGGTTTGGTTTTCTTGCTAAACTGCACTTTGGCTCCATTTCTATGTAACAAATCAGGACTAGTGTAAGAAAATAAAACATTTAGCAGGCAACAGCCACACACAGGCTGCAACAGTCTTTCTGTTTCCAACACACAAAGCTCTGCACAAATGTTCACGTTCACACAACGAGGCTGAAAACGGCGTTTTTCAACAACAAATGGCCGGACGAACCTCACCCATTTTCACTTAGGTGAAGGTTTTTACACCTATGGGGGGGCTTTACATTTTTATTTTTTAAACAGAGCACATTGTTGGTTATAATGCAGCCTAAAAGCAGCTGATGTTTTAACTTGAACGCTGCGTTTTGGCCTCAGTTCGTTTTAAATGGACTGGATCAAGCCGAACCGGTTCCCATCTCTCACCTCTTTTACAGCAGGGTGGTGGTGGTGGTGGTGTGGTGGTGGTGTCCCGCTTTGTCCGTAGTGTCGCCCTTTTCCGTTAAAACAAAAAGCCTCAATTCGTACCGCGGTTTCACGCGGCGTCGCCCAAAAACCGGGTCCAGAATATTCCGGAACAACGACCCCGTCTTTCTTTCGAATCGGTATTTTCTGTCGGGGTTGACGGCGGAGGCTCCTCCGGCTGCCCGTCCGGACCGACACAGCTCCACCGAGAGCCGAATGACTCTCTCCGCCTCTGAACTCCGTCTCCGTTCTCCACTCTGCCTGCGGAGGAGAGCGCGAGCAGACCAGACGGCCGCCGCAAGGCCTCATGGGACGTGGAGTTTTAACGTCATTCTGGCCTTGATTCGATTTTAAAGTGTAACTCACCTCAAAATTAACTTTTTTTTAGCTGATAAACTCCCCAGAATGTGTCTAAAATGTTGTACAGCACTATGTCTGTGTTAATCTTCACATATTTGTGCGTATTAGTTTAAATCGGCAATATTTGGTCTAAAAACGTGTTTACGGTAGTCCTATGGGTTGAACAGAGAAATTGCACCTTAATTTTCTTATACATATGCTGCATTCCAGTTACCTCGTATTTTGGGAACTACGAAGTGGCAGTGACGTCATCTCCCCATCTACCACTTGAAAACACGTTCCGGTTACCCTGGTGGTAAAACAAGATGGACGCACGCATTGTTTTTGTTGCTGTTTCGGAATATAATAAATTACTAAACATATATGCACTCCAGACTACCAGTTATGCACTCCTGACACAGAACATGTCAAAGAAGAAAGATGAACGTCGAAGGTAATAGATTTAATATATATTTTTCTCGTTGGGAAAAAGAAAAACTGGCTTTACAGCTAAAAAAAAAAACGTCTTCGCTCACTGCACAGCAAAACATGTAGGGGGTTTACGATATGTTGAAGAAACTGTACAGTGGTTGCTTTATTTTGCTAAATAAATAAGTTGCTAACACCGGTTGCTAACCCTGCTGACCACTTGACCAGGTCACCCTTGTAAAAGAGATCTCGAACGTGCAAAATAACTGGTAAAATAAAGGTGATTGATTTTATGATATATAACACCATCAGAAAAGTTTTGGTTTGTAGCCTGACACTACAGTACTGTTGTTGTTTTTTTACAATCAACCTTTATTTAGTCAGGTAAATGTCATTGAGCCTCGTGGACTCATTTAAAAAAGTGACCTGCTACAAACTAAAGAATGATTAACAGCAATGGTAGAATTTCCTTAAACAATAGACAATAAACACAAGAGAAATATATATTTATATATATATTTTTTCTTTTAAAACAAAGTATCAAAGACTAGAAAAACATTATAAGGTAGATGTATAAATCAAAGACAGGAACATATCTGCATTGGTTTTTTGCCAGGATTCCAAGAGATTCAACTATTCTCCAGATTCCAACAGTTTCCTGAAAGTAGCTGTCTGAAATGTGTATTTTTCACATAAACAAGAAGTCAAATGATGAAAAAATGACAGAGAATTGCAGCTCATTATTAACTTTGTCTGTCTGAAATAAACACTGTTTTCCCATTGCAGTTGTCTTGGACCCTACCATGCTGGCAGAAAACCCATCCATCCTGAAGAACAATGGTGCTCTAAGTGAAGCAGACAAGCAACGTAACGCTGAAATCAGCCGTGGAAGGGTGATTGTGGAGCAAGCCTTCGGATGTTTGAAGTGCAGGTGGAGACGGCTTTGTGACGTGCAGAATACCAGAACTGTTGTGGTGGTGAAGATCATAGTGGCTGCCTGCATCCTCCACAACTTGGGACGTGGGCCATCACAAATTTGTCAGCAGCATGCAGACGGGTCCCCCAGGGAGGATGATGAAAATGAATAACTCCTTAGAATTCCGGTGTGTAAAAGAAAAAAATAATAGGTAGTACGTTGTTTTGAAACTTCCTACATTAGCGCAGTTGTTCATGACAAAACTGTCTGTACAAATGTACTTAAAAGACTGCTATAATGAAGCTTAATAAACATTTTTCTTTAAATACAGCATTTTGTCTTTGAGTTGTGACAAAAGTTCCAATCTCAGTTGTCTGAAAGTTTCAGTTTTAATTACAAAATGTGCAACAGAACAGCATTTTCAAAATTCATACAATCAAAGGCACTGAAAACCAAACATTTTTACTGGGCCGAACCTGAGCAAAATAAACAATGTGAAAACAAAAAAAACTTTAAAAAAAAAACAGAAGTTGTTTTGTGCAAAACAATAAGAAAGTTTACAGTACAGCTACATTTTTTTGTAGCATCTGGGCTGATTTCATTTGCTCCTGGGTTGATTTCATTTGCTCCATCATGTCCTGATGTCGCTGTTGACTGTTTTCCTCTGACTGGCGGAAGAACTCCAAAACCTCACTAGACCTTCGCTTGCGAGTGGAACACGCATGTGTTCAATCGAGAACAGTGTCTGTTCTTTACAGTGGTGTAGTCTACATTTTTGTAGTGGGTATACTGCAGTTACTTTTACGTTCGGCGTTGGACACCATTGAAGCCACTGATCACGATGTCCAACGTAAAACTAACTTTACCGCAGTCGGTCCGTATAATGTGCTTAGAAACGAATGTAAACTGGTTGGTACAATGTAATCAATTTATTTCGATTTTTAAACATATTGAACATTTCCAAATTCCAAAAGATAATGTACATGTATACCAATAGATTGTTACGGAAGTGTTTAACTGTCATTTACCATATCAATGACGCATGCCTAATGATATGTTCATTCATTCATTCAACCTTTATTTAAATAGATGAGTCACATTGAGCCTCAAAGACTCATTTACAAGTGAGACCTGTTTGGACAGACAATAAAATTGGTGAAAAATGAGACAGGGTTTGGATGTGATACATATGTAATATATCATTGGGAACTTTTTAGTGGGTATACTGAAATTCTCAAGATTTTCTAGTGGGTATACTCCGTATACCCGCGTATCACGTAGACTACACCACTGGTTCTTTATTAAAACTGTCATTCTCGCGGATGGGGGACTCTGCGTGGCTGCTGGTTGATGGAGTCTTCACAGTTCTCTGAAAAAATCATATAAAAAGAAAAAAAAACACAGTATTGTTAAATTCATTATACAGTAATTGGTTTGGTTTGCATTAAAACTTATTTCTCCAAAATCTTACCAGCTGTGCTGTCCTGTGCAGGTTGGATAAGCTCAACTTTCATAGTGAGGTTTGCATCAATGTACAAACAGGACAAATCCCCTGCACTGCGATACAGGCTGCCAGAAAATGTTGTTGTTCTCTGCTCATCAACAAACATGTTGTTGTACTGGTCGAGGTAGACTGAAAACAAACACAAACACACACTTACTATACAAATATACACGTCCTAACACATAAATATCATACAGGATTATAGAATGTTTCTAAACACGGATCTTTGGAAACCAAATATATATTTTTTTAACCACAGTTTAGTGCTAATTTATAGTCAGTTCAACAAACAATGTGTGTTTAGTTCTGGGTTGGCTAACAAAATAAGCCACAGCGCCAAAGAAAACAAGGGTAAAAAATATATATTTTAAAATAAAATTCATAACTAATAGTTACTTTTTTAATGTGCTGAATAATAAAATGTGGCGAATGAAAGTCGCTGCCGCTGGCCTACAGAACTGTTGTGATCCAAACAACGACAAAAACAGCCGTACGCCGCATGACATGCAACTAAACACAGGTTTTTAATGTGATCTGTGTTCACAAGCATACGCTTAAGCTGTGTGTGTGATTAAAAAACACACAACAACATTTTACAACTGTTATTTTAGTAAAAGTTAAGGAGTTCACTTACTAAGGACGCGAGTGGCCGCCATTTTGAATACGTCACTGGGATAAACTGGGGGCCGAAAAAATTGCCCCACTTCACGAATGGGAGTTTCCCACTGGAGCGGGCGTTCCAGTTTAAATCCACCACTGGGACCTTGGAAATCCCCACAATACGAGGTTACTGGAACGCAGCAATAGTTCCGATGTGACGTCACATCCGTCTTACTTCCGGGTGGACCCTCATTTTGAAAGTCAGAACAGGGGACAGCGCGGTCTAATGGATGTTCATTTTTCACGTTTTTTTTTTTGTGTTAATTTCTAATTAATTGCAATGGTTACTTCGTGTTGTGTCAGTGGGTGTTCCAGTCGGGTAGACGTTTGGGCAACGCGCAGGTTTCACTTAATCAAAAAAAAAGTAAACGTGAAGGATTTATCTCATCGGAGAAGCTGACTGCAGCCCCTCCTCTCTCAGTCTGCTCTGAAGGATCTCAGGAGCTGCTCAGAAGACGTCGTCCTTTTGGCCGGTAAACAAAATATTCTACATAAATCATTTTGTGAAACTATGTCAGAACAATGTTAGAGTACAACTGTCTGTGTGTTAGAGCTGTTTTTTTTTTTTTTCATTATTTAGCAAACCGTCTTGCATGCTGTTAGCTTAGCATCTCGCTAACGCGACAATGGCCTCCTCACGGTCCACCGGGACCGGCGGGGAGACCGTCCCAGTTGGAGAAGGAGGACGGGAGCCAAGTCGTGCGGGCGACGCGTCGGTCCCATGGGACGTGCCCCCGCGGTCGCGACGGATCCACGCCGTCCGACCTCTGAGCTGGAGGGACCCTCCGCTCCAGTGCTAACAACATGCTAACTTCCAACACGGTAAAGCCCGAGATACACTGAAGCAGACTCCGTATACGCGCGTATACGGACGTATACGCGCGTATACGGAGCCGCTGCTACACTCGGCTTTCGTTCTCGCGTAGATTCTCGTGTTTTCGCTCCAAATTCTAACGTCATTTCCTCCGTACCGTCACTTCCGATCGTCACTTCCGCTAGTTTTTCGCTCCAAACGCTCGCGTTCTCCTTGTTGTAATATGAGCAGCTGAGCACGGAGTGCTTTTCCTGCAGCCCACAGCCCACCACAGCCCACCAGGGAATATATAAAACATCGCGCACCCAGGTAGGACCTGAATTCATTCATTTCATTCATCGAGTGAACGGAGGAAGAAGCGGTTACTTGACTTTAGGCAAAAAAACAAAAGAAAAGGCCCGATCAGCGATAAAAAAGAGGAATTTATTTCATTTGTGTAACATACAAAACAGTCCGGCGCCGGGGAAGTTTAGATCAGACACCGCGCATCGCGTATGCGAATCGCGTATGCGTAGTAAAAAAATACTTTTGCGCGTACTTGCCCTGAGGGGCTACGCGGGGCTACGCTGCGTACGGGGCGTACGTACGCTGCGTATTGGCGTATCGTGAGGACGCTCGAGTGTATCTCGCCCTTTAGACTCAAAGTGCTGGTTCTGGTCTGTGTTCAGCTTGGACTGTTTGTTGGCTGTGTGTTATTTTAGTTAAACCTTTTTTTAGCTGGTTAGATCTGATTGAGACAGTTTACACATCTTTTTTGGATTTAAAGCTGTGAAGCTCTGCTGTGAAGCCGGTGTGCGCTCGCTCCTTGTAATAATTAAATAATTAATGATATCGGAGTAACTACTTTGTGACAAGTTGTCTGATTCGTCTGCCATGATTTCTTTCTCAAACTCATTTAACTCCGACCACTGCCATTTTGCTATTGTTCCTTGGTGAAGCTGTGGTAGCTCGTGTTTTTGTCCGTATAATTTGCTCTGCTCGTTCGCCATCTTGCCTTTTCTGCCTTCAGATGTGGTGCGAAAACCGGTTTGCGCAATACTGGGGGCGTGTCTGGGAACTATGTATTGGTCTAGGATTCTCATTGTGACATGTTTTCTCACTGTGTCGTCACGAAAGTGGTTCAAGCAGAGCCAATCCCCTGCAGAGATGAGAAGGTCCTCGCTGCAGTTCATACCTTATATGGAAGTGGTACATTGCACACCGGAAAAGTACTGCAACGAAGATTATCCTTTCGGAATGGCACTAGTTATTAGTATATTTCAACTTATTTATTTTAAGAATACTTTTCACTTCATCGAAACTATTTGGTTGTATTTTGTTTTCTTATTGTGCGATGGACAATTGATGCATGCCAAGTTGGGGCAGTGGTTGGGGCAGTGGTGGTGCAGGTTTGGGATCCGGAAGATCCAGGTTCAAATCCCAGTCACGGAATACCCTGTGGTATTATTATTATTATTTTTTATTTTTTTTAGGCCTTTTGTTTTGGATAGATCGGGTGAGAATAGATATATACATCTACATAATTATTCTTTGTTGTTGCTTGCTGTAAGTTGTTTGCTAGAGTTTTAGTTTGTTGCTAGAGTGGGCGTGAACGCAGCACAACCACCCACCTCCTCCCCTCCTTGTCTCTCGACACTCCCATGTTCATGGGGATTTTGAATCTGGTCTGGGGGTGGGGCTACCGTTTTACAGTGGGTTGAGTGCCTAAATTTTAACTCTGCACCTCTAAAAAGTTTTATTTTTCTTTTTTTTGGGGGCAGTTCTGTGTTTGACAGTGATGGGATGTAACTAAGTACAAATACTTTAGTACTGTACTTAAGTAAATTTTTCATGTATCTGTGCTTTACTTACGTAGAATTAAATGTGGGTACTTTTACGCCATTACATTTTACATGAAGTATCTGTACTTTACTACACTACATTTCTATAATGTGTTGAGTTACAAGTTACTTTCACGTTGCAGCTTTTTGATTTGTCATTAGTTTGAACATAACTGATGTAGAGAGAGTAGTTGGTCCATTGAATCACTGCAAAGTGGACAGGAAACATTAGACCCACCTTCAAGAAGAGCTGGACCAGTGAAGTATATTCTAGTATATGTCATTGAGCTGAGAGCACCCACAGCACCACTAACACACCCAAAATGGATTCCACCACAGAGAATCAGCCAGAAGATACACCACCCATGACCTTATTGAAAGACTATTGAAAGATTATTGAAATACCATTGAAATATTATTGAAAGACTATCGAAAGACTATTGAAAGACTGTTCAGTACAGCAGGACTGATTATAATAATAATAATAATTTTATTTAAAAGCGCCTTTCAGGACACCCACGGACATTTAACAAACCAATACAGTTCAAACATTATCAGTGACAAATTGAAATATAAAATACATAAAGATTATAAAATGCAAAATAATAAAAATACATTTAGTGAAGTTAATGATAAGCTAGTCTAAAGAGATGTGTTTTTAGGGCTGTCTTGAACAGAGAAAGGGAGGTGGTGTTTCGAAGGTCTGGCGGTAGAGCGTTCCAGAGGTGAGGGGCAGAGCAGGTGAAGGCCCTGCTCCCCATGGTGGAGAGGCGGGCAGAGGGTACATGGAGACAGAAGCGGTCCGTGGCATGTGCGAACTGTGCGGCCGCACATGGCGCCATCCAGCAGGGGGCGGCATAAGAGGAGACCCCGCTCCTTGTTTTTTTATTTATTTAAATATTGTACAACTTTTGTTTTTAACAACATAACACAGAACACTACTGCGCTGCTCCTGGGCCGCCCCACCCTTAATTTTTTCACATGTCCTCAGTTTAATCACTGCAGCAGCTGCTGGATGCATTTCCTCAACCCAGGTCGTCCGCCCCCCTCCACTTTTACTTTCGTTTTTGTTACGGAGGTGACACTACGTGCGGTCAGTGGAAAGATGGAAGAGAGGAAGAGTGAAGAGAAAGATTAAAAAGAGAGAGGCTCTGGAGACAGACACAGCTAAATGTGCAAACATTGACACATTTTTCACTCAAACAGCTGCAGTTTGTTAATGAGAGATCAAACGGGTAAGACATGCTGTTGAATTTTGCTGCAAAACACCGTTCAAGTTAATTATCAAGTCAATGAATTTTGTGGTGTGCATTGTGCCTTATGTGCCTTACTGCATATGCCACTTTGCCTCTATACCAACATCAACTACCTCATACATATACTGTGTACATTAACTCATATGCTGCTGTGCCACTCTTTGCAAATGTCAATGCTAGAACCTTCAGTTTATTTTATAGATATACTTTTTATACTTTTTATACTACTATGAAAAAACTCAGGACAGTATTACACTTTTATTATTTCATTTTATGCTTATGTTCATTGGGTGTTTGGTGTTTTAGGGGTGTTTGGTGTTTCAGTGTTGGTGTAAATTTTCATACTTTTATACTACTATGAAAAAACTCAGGACAGTGTTACACTTTTACTATTTTATGCTTATGTTTATTAAATGTTTTAGTGTTTAGTGTTTAGATGGTTACTGTTGCACCGAGGGACTGAGAGAAACGCAATTTCAATCCTGTGTATGTCCTGTACATATTGCAGTTCTGACAATAAAGTTGACTTTGACTTTGACTTTGACATAACATACTGTTAAATAATTTAAATAATATTATATGAGTCTGGATGAAGACCTGCTCTATATGAAAAGTACCCTTTAATGAAACTGGCCTGAATTGATCATAAGTCTTTGTAAAAAGGGGAGATTTGTGCAGTTATGACAATTTTTTAAACGTGATTTAGTGTCAGGAGTGATGAGGGGATTGTTCCTGTCAGTATGAAGGAACAGGTGAGCTGTTCTAACTGTGTGTGAACAAACAAGCATTAGTTCCAATAAACACTTTCTAAACGACAGTACGATTGTTATCATTAAAAGTAAGATAATAAATACATAAAGCAATGAAAGGGAATAGTATGAAAGTAATATGAAATAAGCCTGCATATTTTACCATTGAAAATATATTAATTGGTTAAGTCAAAATGTGTTTTCCATATCAAATGTGCTAAATCTTTACAGATAATTGTTCTGATGCAGGCTCAGTAAATGTAGTCCTCTGGACAGATTCTTCTTTGTATCAAAAAGACTTCTTCAGTCTGAGGAGCTGTGACAAACTCAGTCATCGTTCCTCCTTGATGGAGAGGAACGATGGTTTGAGAGAGGAGTAAAGGAGGCCATCTTTGTGAAAAGAAACCGTCCATCATTAAACAGAGGTGGAGGCCTCCATGTTCAACTGTCCACCTCTCACAATGCTGTTATTGCTAGTATCTTACTGTTCATATAAAATATTTGATAATGTTCTTATAGAAACAATTCTTGAATAATGTTCATAATGTGTTAATGCTACATGTTTGTCTCAGGCTACTTCTTGTTCTGCCATTAACTCTAAATACTTATTGAATAGTTTATATATGTAGGTAAAACTAGATGTTGAACAACCCATTAAAATACACCAGAATGCAGGAAATGGCATCTATTTTATTCAAAATTTTCTGGGAGAGGACCCCCACTGGCAACCTAGCGGGGGGGGCATTTGGGTTGCTTGCACAGGGTGCCAAATAGGCTAGGACCGCCTCTGCATGGAGATGTAGTGAAGAGGAGGATTTGAGAGAGCGTGATGGGATGGAGATTTGTAGGAGGTCAGATAGATAAGGAGGGGCAAGGTTGTGGATGAACGTGAGAAGTAGAATTTTGAAGATGATGCGTGATTTAACCGGGAGCCAGTGGAGCTGCTGCAGGACAGGAGTGATGTGGTTATAGTAGGAGGTTTGAGTGATGACACGGGCAGCTGAGTTCTGGACCATCTGTAACTTGTGGAGAGATCAAAGTCAAAGTCAACTTTATTGTCAAAACTGCAATATGTACAGGACATACACAGGATTGAAATTGCATTTCTCTCTGTCCCTCGGTGCAACAGTAAACATTTAAACACTAAAACATTTAATAAACATAAGCATAAAATGAAATAATAAAAGTGTAATACTGTCCTGAGTTTTTGCATAGTAGTTTTTGCATAGTAGTAGTATGAAAGTATGAAAAGTTACACCAACACTAAAACACTAAACATTTAATAAACATAAGCATAAAATGAAATAACAAAAGTGTAATACTGTCCTGAGTTTTTTGCATAGTAGTATAAAAGTGTAAAAAGTATATCTATAAAATAAAATGAAAGTTCTGGCATTGACATTTGTAATAGAGTGACAAAGCAGCATATGAAGTTTATGTACACAGTATATGTATGAGGTAGTTGATATTGGTATAGAGGTAAAGTGGCATATGCAATAAGGCTAGTAAAAATATATATATATATATATATATATATATATATATATATATCAGCAGTAGTGTAGATATAAAAAGTAGTGTAAATGTAAACAGTAGTAATAAATGTAAACAGTAGTATTGAATGAAAACAGTAGTAATAAATGTAAACAGTGAATGTAAACAGTAGTATGACTATAGGCAGTAATGTAATACAAACATTAGTGCAAATATAAGAAGTAGTGCAAACTGAATGAGCACATGACCGTGAGTTGAGTGAATAACCCGTTTTGATGACACAGAGTCCAGTGTTAAAATCTTTGTGTTGTGTGGTGGTGTGTGAAAGTTTTTTGTGATTAAGGCAGTACAAGTGGGAGGGAGGGCAGAGCAGGCAGAGAGTTTAGCATCCTGACTGCCTGATGAACAGAGCTGTCATTTAGTCTGCTGGTTCGAGCCTGGAGACTCCTCAGTCTCCTCCCTGAAGGCAACAGGCTGAAGCAGCTGTGTAGTGGGTGTGTGGGATCACCTGCCATGCAGAGGGCTTTCCGAGTGAGGCGGTTGCTGTGTAAGTCCTGTAGTGAGGGGAAGGAGGTGCCGACAATCTTCTCAGCTGCTCTCACGATGCGCTGGAGGCTCTTGCGGCAGGATGCAGTACATGCACCAAACCACACTGTGATGCAGCTGGTCAGGACACTTTCTATGGCACCCCTGTAGAAGGTGCACATGATGGGGGTTGAAGCTCCAGCCCTTTTCAGCTTGCGGAGAAAGTAGAGACGCTGGTGAGCCTTCTTGGCCAGTGATGCAGTGTTCCTGCTCCAGGACAGGTCCTCTGAGACGTGCACTCCCAGGAACTTGGTGCTGTCCACTCTCTCCACTGTGGTGCTGTTGATGGTCAGAGGGGCATGTTGGGCATCCCTCTTCCTGAAGTCCACAACAATCTCCTTTGTCTTCTCCACGTTGAGAGTGAGATTGTTGTGTCCGCACCACAAGGCCAGGCGGCTCACCTCGTTCCTGTAGTCCGTCTCATCGTTGTTGCTGATGAGACCCACCACTGTTGTGTCGTCCGCAAACTTGATGAAGTGGTTGGAGCTGTATGATGGTGTGCAGTCGTGTGTTAGCAGGGTGAATAGAAGGGGGCTCAGCACACATCCTTGTGGGGCTCCTGTATTCAATGTGATGGTGCTGGATGTGTTATTCCCGACCCGTACTGCCTGTGGTCTCCCGGTCAGGAAGTCTAGCAGCCAGTTACACATTGAGGTGTTCAGCCCCAGACTGTCCAGTTTAAGGATGAGCTGTTGGGGGATGATGGTGTTGAATGCCGAGCTGAAGTCGATGAACAGCATTCTGACATAGGAGTCTTTCGTTAGATGTGTGAGAGCTGTATGGAGGGCCGAGGAGATGGCATCGTCGGTTGAGCGATTAGGCCGATATGCAAATTTTATTTGTTGGGGAGATTTGTTGGGGAGGCCATAGAGAAGGGAGTTGCAGTAATCGATACGGGAAGTCACAAGACTGTGCACCAGGATGGCTGTGGAGCGGGGTGTGAGAGAAGGACAGAGACGGTTAATATTACGGAGGTGGAAATAAGCAGACCGAGTAATATTGTTGATGTTTGAGGTGAAGGAGAGAGTGGTGTCGAGGATGACACCGAGACTCTTGAGCTGAGGGGAGGGGGATAGCAGAGAGTTGTTAAGGGGGACGAGAAGATGTTCTGATTTTGAAATAGAGTTTTTGGTACCAACAAGAATGATTTCTGTTTTGTTACTGAGATTTTCATTAATGAAAAGTGTGTTATAAATTGAATTCATTATTATTATTATTATTACTGTTTAGTTGAAGGAAATTGTAAACCAGCCACTAGGGAGCACAAGCCAGTGTATCTCTTGTGCCGGTCCCAAGCCCGGGTAAATGGTGAGGGTTGTGTCAGGAATGGCATCCGATGTAAAACACTTGCCAAAACCATAATGCGAGTTCATCAAAGTGAAACCATACCGGATCGGTCGAGGCCCGGGTTAACAACGTCCGCCACCGGTGCTGTTGACAAACAGGGTGCCGGCGGAAATTGTACTACTGTTAGTCGAAGACCCCGAGGAGGGAAACGTGTCAGGAGACAGAGGGAGAGGAGGAAAGTGAAGAATGTAGGACTGAGGGTTGCAACTCTAAATGTGGGGACAATGACAGGCAAAGGTAGAGAGCTGGCTGACATGATGCAGAGAAGAAAGGTAGATGTTTTATGTGTCCAAGAGACCAAGTGGAAGGGCAGCAAGGCTCGCAGTATTGGAGCAGGGTTCAAACTGTTTTACCATGGTGTGGATAGAAAGAGAAATGGAGTAGGGGTGGTCCTGAAGGAGGAGTTGGCAAAGAATGTAGTAGAGGTGAAGAGAGTGTCAGATAGGGTGATGTGTCTGAAGGTAGAAGTAGAAGGTCTGATGCTAAACATAGTAAGTGGTTATGCTCCACAGGTTGGATGTGATGGGGAGGAGAAAGATACATTTTGGAAAGATTTGGATGAAGTGATAGAGAGTATTCCCAGGGAGGAAAGAGTGGTGATTGGAGCAGACCTGAATGGACATGTTGGTGAAGGAAACAGAGGGGATGAGGAAGTGATGGGTAGGTTTGGTGTCAAGGAAAGAAACCAGGAAGGACAGATGGTGGTGGATTTTGCCAAGAGAATGGAAATGGCTATAGTCAATACCTATTTCCAAAAGAGGGAGGAACATAGAGTGACCTATAAGAGTGGAGGAAGGAGTACACAGGTCGACTACATTCTGTGTAGAAGAGGAAACCTGAGGGAGATTGGAGACTGTAAGGTTGTGGCAGGGGAGAGCGTGGCCAGACAGCATCGGATGGTTGTGTGTAGAATGACTGTTGTTGCGAAGAAGAGAAAAAGAGTAAAATCAGAGAAGAAGACCAAATGGTGGAAGCTAAAGAAGGAAGAATGTTGTGAGAAATTCAGAGATGAGCTGTTAAAGGCTCTGGGTGGTAAGAAAGAGCTTCCAAGTGACTGGGCTACTACAGCAACAGTAATTAGAGAGACAGGTAGGAAGGTACTTGGTGTGTCATCTGGACAGAGAATGGATGATAAGGAAACCTGGTGGTGGAATAGTGAAGTGCAGGACGCCATTCAAAGAAAGAGATTAGCCAAGAAGAAATATGACAGTGAGAGGACTGAAGAGAGGAGACAGGAATATAAGGAGATGGGACATAGAGCAAAGAGGGAAGTAGCTAAGGCAAAGCAGAGGGCGTACAATGAGTTGTATGGGAGACTGGACACTAAAGAGGGCGAGAAGGACTTGTACCGATTGGCAAGACAGAGGGATCAGGCTGGAAAGGATGTGCAGCAGGTTAGGCTTATTAAAGATGGGAATGGGAATGTTCTAACAAGTGAGGAGAGTGTGATGGGAAGATGGAAGGATTACTTTGAGGAGCTAATGAATGAAGAGAATGAAAGAGAAAGAAGAGTGGAGGTCATAGAAACTGTGGACCAGGAAGTGGGAAAGATTAGTGAGGGTGAAGTCCGGAAAGCTCTGAAAAGAATGAAGAAGGGGAAGGCAGTAGGACCTGATGACATACCAGTGGAGGTTTGGAAATGTCTTGGAGAGATGGCAGTGAGGTTTTTGACTCAAATATTTAATGGAATATTTGAGGGTGAGAAAATGCCTAAAGAATGGAGAAGAAGTGTGCTGGTTCCCATTTTTAAGAACAAGGGTGATGTACAGAGTTGTAGCAACTACAGGGGAATTAAGTTGATGAGCCACACAATGAAGATCTGGGAGAGAGTTGTGGAAGCAAGGCTTAGACAAGAGGTGACTATCTGTGAGCAGCAGTATGGTTTCATGCCAAGAAAGAGCACCACAGATGCCATCTTTGCTTTGAGGATGTTGATAGAGAAGTACAGAGAGGGTCAGAAAGAACTCCATTGTGTGTTTGTGGATTTAGAAAAAGCATATGACAGGGTGCCAAGAGAGGAGGTGTGGTATTGCATGAGGAAATCTGGAGTGGCAGAAAAGTATGTTAGACTGGTACAGGACATGTATGAAGACAGCAGGACAGTGGTGAGATGTGCTGTAGGAGTGACAGATAGCTTCAAGGTGGAGGTGGGATTGCATCAAGGATCGGCTCTGAGCCCCTTCTTGTTTGCTCTGGTGATGGACCGACTAACAGATGAGGTCAGGCAGGAATCCCCATGGACTATGATGTTTGCAGATGACATTGTGATATGTGGTGAGAACAGGGAACAGGTGGAAGAGAACTTGGAGAGGTGGAGGTATGCACTTGAAAGAAGAGGAATGAAAGTCAGCCGTAGTAAGACAGAGTACATGTGTGTGAATGAGAGGGAGGCCAGTGGAACAGTGAGGCTACAAGGAGCAGAGGTCACAAAGGTGCAGGACTTCAAGTACTTGGGGTCCACTGTCCAGGAAAATGGGGAATGTGGTAAAGAGGTGAAGAAGAGAGTCCAGGCAGGATGGAGTGGATGGAGAAAAGTTTCAGGAGTGATTTGTGACAAAAAGGTGTCAGCAAAGGTCAAAGGAAAAGTTTACAAGACAGTGGTGAGACCAGCTATGTTGTATGGTCTGGAGACAGTGGCATTGACAAAAAGACAGGAGAAAGAACTGGAAGTAGCAGAAATGAAGATGCTGAGGTTCTCCTTAGGAGTGACAAGGATGGATAAGATCAGGAATGAGATAATCAGAGGTACAGCACATGTTGAACAACTGGGAGATAAAGTTAGGGAGGCCAGACTGAGATGGTTTGGACATGTCCAGAGGAGGGACAGTGGGTATATTGGTAGAAGGATGTTAGAAATGCAGCTGCCAGGAAAAAGACACAGAGGAAGGCCAAAGAGGAGATATATGGATGCAGTTAGAGAGGACATGAAGGTAGTTGGAGTGAGGACAGAGGATGCAGAGGACAGAGTGAGGTGGAGGAGGATGACTCGCTGTGGCGACCCCTGAAAAGGGAAAAGCCGAAAGAAGAAGAAGAAGTTGAAGGAAATTGTTAGAAAACCAGTGATTTAGCTCATTGAGACAGTCGGTGAGGATGGAGGGTGGGTGGGTGGAGTTAGTGATTCTTTCTCCCAAAAGAGCCAGATGGGACTCAAAAATCTTTGAAAACCAACTTCTTCTGAACTTGAACAATAAATTATTGCTGCAATATTAAAATGTGTCAGTTCATGGGATGTTAGGACAGGAGACAAGAGAAGTCTTCAAATGGCTCGACACTCGGGTCAAAGTTTTGAAAATGGTGTCAGGAAGTTAAAAACATGCATTATCTGCAGCATTGTTCATTAAAATGACTCAACACTATTAACGTATTACAGAAAATATACATACGGTAGGCAAACTTAATGATACTGTAGACCATTGTATTAGGTAACACATTCAGCAAGTACTTTTATTTTAATACTTTAAGTATTTTTAAAAGCAAGTACTTATTTATTTTTACTTAAGTAAAAACATTAATATGGTACTTCTACTTTTACTAGAGTACATTTTTGTCTGTTTATTTGTACTTTTACTTAAGTACAGTGTTTGAGTACTTTCTCCACCACTGGTGTTTGAGGTCCTGTTTAATGCATTTATGATTCAACACAACAAAATAAACTAACTTAAAAGGTAACAGATCGCTGCAATACTTGGATTATTTACATAATGACGTTAAGATTTTTTCTTCTTTCTGCTACCTTTCATTTTTTTATATTTCGTGTGTTATCGTTTATGGGATTGTTTTGTATTGTATTTTAAAATGAACAAATTTATAAAAATTTGCGAATAAATAAATAATTGCTGTTTGTCCGGCCCCTGAGCTGCGAGCTTACGGTAACTGTGGCCCCCTGAACAGTTTAGTTGAATAGTTCTGCTTCAGAGGGTGGAATGCACTTTATTCCATTTCCAAAACCTAAACTGAGTCTGGAAAAATGCAAAACATGGATAAAGCCCTGCGGCCGACCTCATGATCAGCTGATTACAACAGTGATAAACAGGAAGTACATGTTCATCTGTCAGAGTCAGAGTACTTTTATTAACATTGCACAAGTTTTCACCAATACAGCATGAATATGTACGCACAGTCATCCTGAAGGGGGGGTGAGTGTGTGAAGCTGCTGCCAATTCAGACCACATGTGATGAATCACATTATGTTCTTCAGCGCGGCCTCTCTCATCCGTAGAGATGAAGGTCAAAGGTGTGAAACAAGGAAAGTACCATAAGGGTCACAACGTTGGTATTAAAAAAAATGTATCACATTTTGTCTGCCAAGACACCACATGAGACAGTAAAAACCATACAATAAGCACATTTAAGACAGTTACATGTTGCATTTTGAGACTGAGGCAGGGAGGTTTCTGTCCATGAGACATTCCAGATAGCAACAGTCTGAGATGTAACCAGCCGGCTTCCGATAACGCTCATAGAAAAGTTCTCCGGGGAAACTAAATGTTAGCTTGCGTGTAGCATCTAACAATTCGGTGAAAATCAACATTTTAGAATTAGTTTTTATTCGGGATGTGATAACCGCTTGAATCGCGTTCTTTAAGAGACAAATCGATGTGGTTAGACAGTTTAGATGGCTTTTATTAAGTTTTCTAAACTTTACAAAAATCTCCGTTTTTCTTGTGGGTTTAAATTGTACTTCGACTCAATGCAGCGCCTGGAAATGACGTCAAAAGTGGCCTGGTCGCAACGACTTGTGTCACCACTTTCGGCGAATCAGCGCTCGCCTTACAGATACGACTGTGTAACTGACAAATCACAGCTCTCGTTTCATCCAGCTTCTTGTTTCATCCAATCACAGCTCGTAAACAGACGTGATTGACACGTAGCTTTTACATTAGCTTAGCACAGCAGAACACAACTTCACGGACTCTTTACAGCTCATAAACGCTCCACAACCATAGCAAAAATTTCTGGAATATGGCGGCACCACACAACACAAGCCAACTGAGCTTCCTCAGTAAGAACAGCAATTTTAAATCGTTGAAACACAACGGACATCGATCAGCTTCAAGCAACTTTAAGAAACTAAGTCGGGATCCCGACTTAGTTTCTCAGGATCCCGAGAAAGTTTCTCAGGATCCTGAGAAACTCTCTCAGGATCCCGAGAAAGTTTTTCAGGATCACGAGAAAGTTTCTCAGGATCACGAGAAAGTTTCTCAGGATCCCGACTTAGTTTCAAACTTTCTCAGGATCCCGAGAAAGTTTCTCAGGATCCCGACTTAGTTTCTCAGGATTACAGGTAGTCCCCAACTTACGAGCGAGTTCCGTACTTATGAGTTGCTCGTAAACCGGAAATTCGTACGTCGGAACAAGAAACACGTGTTCTCGTAAGTCCGGATTTTCGCTCGTAAGTTGGAACATTTATGCTAGCGCTACTACGAACACTCGTTTTTCATCAAAAACATTCATACTACTTCATAAACATGCTCAGAAACGTGTTTCCAAACGGTTAGCTAACACACTTTCATCTAAAAACACAAAAAAGTGCTGTATTTTTTACAAATTTACTGCTCGTTCGCCAGCTCGTAAGTCCGGGACCTCGTATGTAAGAGCGCTCGTAAGTCGGGGACTACCTGTTTTATTTTCTCCCCATGTCCCTTTAGGGGCTCCGAACGTCATAACCCCGCATCAATATTTTTTTTTTTACCAACGTCACAAAAAAGGTACCATAAAATAAACAATGTGTTCACATTACATTTTAACAACATCTAGACAACAAATCAAACCAACTAAGAGGAATACAAGATCAAGTAAATAAAACTGTTCAAGCGAAAACCTAACAAGAATAAAAATAAAGATAAGGAACATGAAGGACGAAACATCTCAGCAAAAAACAAAACCATCCACATGACATGATGAACATCAGATAATGTCCAAAATTTACATAAATGCAGCATGGGCCAACTATGGGGCCAACAACATATCCGCCATGTCTATATCATTTACCCACAATGCATTGCAATATAACCCCGCATCAATAAATAAAATATAAAACAGGTAAAAACTAGAGCCTAAAATATTTTTCAGTTTTATTTTTGTAGCTGAAGTGTTTATCAAATAAGGTCTATTGTTCCAACTAGAGACCATTCATATAAATACCACAATGAAAACTATTTTTAAGCTATGTTAGCTAACAGACCTGGGATAGTTAGCATTTTTCAACGGTTAGCTAGTTTTGCTGTTTGTCTCGTTTTAGCTTCTTTTCTCTTCAGTTCAGTCGGACTGTATTTTCACAGAAAATGTAATTTCTCTGTTCTGCTTTGTAAATCCTGCTTCTTTTCTTTACAAACAGCTTCGACGGTAATGACTAGGATATAATAATAACCACGATGCGCGTCCACGACGTGGTTTTTGCTCGTGCCCGCGTCCTGGTTTAGCTTTTTTTTTCTTTTTTTTTTCATCTTGTCAAAACAAAGCGGGGGCGAGTGGAAGCGCAGGCGTGGAGCTCGAGCTAAACGAAGGGTTCTTCTTCCTCGTGAATGAACACGACGCACCCTCCGTCGTCCGTCTGCCCCCTGATGCCCGCGGGGGTGCGCACACCGGCGGGGAACAGCGCGGGAGCCTCCCGCCGGTGAGGCCCGGTGTTACCGGACAGTAGCCCTTTCTTCATCCCGCCGGGAGCCACGCGACCAGGAACGGTGAGTCCGCGCACTCTCTGCATCTATGTGGCTTTTATCCACTGCTTTTTCTTTCATTTTTCTTTCTCTCGGCGGTGGTTGTTGTGTTCTCCACCAGTTTGCTCCAACATTTCCTCCACAAAAAGCAGCTCCACGTCCGCACGGCGGGCAGGCTGCGCGTGCCTCCTGCGGGTTATTAAACCTGGACTGTGTCTGCTCTCATCATCTGGAAATGTAATCTGACATGAAGCAGCACCATGGCTGCAACAGTTTACACATGGAGGAGGGAATGAAGCGAGTTCAGCCTGAAAAATGAGCATGGAGAGGATGTGGGAGCAGCAGACAACTCAGGGGGGAGGAGGAGGAGGAGGAGAACAAAAGCAGAAATGCCCAGACTGGCATTTCATCTCTGGCTGCTCTCTTTCTGAGCACCCAGCCTCCATCTTTAAATAATAACACAGATTAAAAGGATGCAGGTTGGTGGGGGGTCTTTGGGGGTCCAGTCCAGCCTGCTGCTCCCCCCTCACAGGGGATGGGGCTTCACTGTACAGTGTGTCCCTGTGGTGGTGGAGCAGGCCACCCTCACTGCTGCCTCACACTCTGATGCGTGTACAAACATGTGCTTCCTCCTTCCTTTCTTCTTCTTCCTCGCCCTCTGATGTAACTTGTGATTCCAGTAAGGCTGGATGTGGAAGTCTTGTTGCTAAACTGACACCACTTCCGTAAAAAAAAAAGTGACAAACGTGTGGTTTGTTCCTCCATCAGCGCCTCGCTGCAGCCGGTCTGTCATCTCTGACACCAGTTTAACCGTTTCTCCTCTCCTGCTCAGATGCTCGATGGACTCCGGCGGAGGCATGCCTCCCGCTCCTCCCCCAGACCCCTGTCTCTCAACTTCAGCACCTTCTCGACCCCTCCTCTGAGCCCGGACCTGGACGGCGGCAGCTCCAATGCCAGCGAGCACCCCATCAGGAGGTAAGGCTCAGCTCCCGCACGGGATTAACATCTACGCAACATGATGCATCCTGGTAAATGTGCATGAAATATTCAGTAGGGCTCACATAGAAAGAAAAACCAAACAAACCCCATCGTTTCTGGTTTTATTACCCAGCTGAGCTTTGTGTGCGAAACACGCCGGCCTCGCAATGATTGTCTCCTGGTGGGATGTGTGTGCCCTTTCTGCTCCTCGTGTTTTCAGTTTGTGTGTGAGTGGGCGTGAAGGTGGTTTACCACCGTGTTGTCAGCAGAGAGTGGTTTACCACCGTGCTGTCAGCAGAGAGTTTCAGGACTGCGTGAGTTCAAACTCATCGGGGGTTTCAAAAAAATAAAAAAAATCAACAAGTCGCTTCTGAAACTACACAAACATTGTAATTCAGGGTGTTATCACTCAAAATTTACAGCTAGGCTGCATCTGTGCTCCTGAAATAAATCAGGATTGGAGACTGTCTGTTGAAGAGGATGTCCCATTTAGAGAGACAAGGCCATAAATCAACCATGCAGATACCGTCCTGTTATAGCACCAGGTAGGTTTGTAGTGCTCAGCTCAGGACTGCAGGATGGTCTCTCCATAGCTTTTGTCCTTCCATAATCTCTATTTATTAATAATGTGTTCTACAGATCACTGAAGAAAATCATGGCTGAAATAGGTTGGGTAGCATATTTTATTTTAGTCTTTATATTTTGCTTCCGATGAGGAAGGCTTTCGTTTTATCTTTTAAAAGTGGTTGTGAACAGCATTTCTTCAGCCTTTCTGAAATATAGGATTCTTATACTGTATATGATTCATCTGCCATAGATTTTATTTTAGGCTTGATAAATCTGTTGTGGAACCTGGATGTGCCTCTTCATTAATGCACCCTCGTTACTGTTGCGTTCAAAGTTTTTTGTCCTGTGTCGTCGCACAGCGATAAAAAAAAACGTGCAAATTAACATGTGGATGGGTCAGACTTTAGGACTTTAGGTAGTAGTAGGGGTGTAACGGTACGCTAAAATCACATTTCGGTTCGGTTCAATTACAAGGAGGGCTCGGTTCGGTTTATTTTCGGTACAAAAAAAAAAGACAAAATAAAGACTTACAAAATGTTTATTTTGAAAATATGCCAAAAATATGTTTGTATTGTATTGTAGTAATAAATAAAAGTGACCCATTTGGATGATATTTTAAATAAACAGCACTCTACAATAAATAAACTATATTAACAATAATAAAAATCTTAATAAATACAATAACAGTCAGAACAATAAGCAGCAACAGACTGTTTATGATCTAACTAATCAAGTTTTTGTCCAGTAGCAGCAGTGTGGCTGTATTTGTCCTCATTACTGTACTCACAACTCTTCTTGGACCTGCTCCTCCAGGTGGGACAGGTCCTGGAAAAGTTCAGAGTTCAGTTCAGTCATCACACACTTCTTAGCTGCAGGTGATCTCTGGTGGATGTCTGTCCCTGAAGAGGAAGGAGACAGCTGCTACCTCTGTCCCAGACTGGAAATAAAACACAAAGAGATAAAAAAAAAAAGTTAATAAGATTATGATTTTAAATAAAAAAGATTATTTAGATAATAATAATAAAATAACCATACTACCTCTTCTTGAACGGTTGAATCTCTCACTCATCATCATCATCATCATCATCATCAGGGCTTTAATTAACTCCAGGGCTTGTTGACAATATCAGTTTTATTTTTTTCATAAAGAGCTGAACTTTTGAGTGATGGATGTTCGTAGCGAGGATCAATAACTTTAAAGCCTGCGCATATAACAACATTCAGACTTAGATTCAGAGATTTAAAAACTCATACAGTTTAGCCGTTTACGCATTTGCCGGCCCTCCCCGGTCCCGCTCGTCTCTGGTTGGCCCAGAGCCAGCTCTGGCCCGCCCTCGTTGATTGCGCACTGTCCGGAGAGCAAGCCTTGAAGTGGGTGGGGTATTCACTTGACGTGGGTGGGCAGTTCTTACCGAAAAGCTCAGAATGCGAATTTTTGGAAAAAACGAAATAAATACTGAGTTTTCATGTGTTTTTTCACTACAGTTAGCAAGTTAAGCATATAAACACACGTTTCCGATCATTTTTATGCACTCAAAAGTAGTTTTTAGATGAAAATAGAGTGCTTTTAGGTGCGCTGGCGAAATTTACGAGCGGACTTCCGGTTTGCGAATTTTTGGAAAAAACGAAATAAATACTGAGTTTTCATGTGTTTTTTCACTACAGTTAGCAAGTTAAGCATATAAACACACGTTTCCGATCATTTTTATGCACTCAAAAGTAGTTTTTAGATGAAAATAGAGTGCTTTTAGGTGCGCTGGCGAAATTTACGAACGAGCGGACTTCCGGTTTGCGAATTTTTGGAAAAAACGAAATAAATACTGAGTTTTCATGTGTTTTTTCACTACAGTTAGCAAGTTAAGCATATAAACACACGTTTCCGATCATTTTTATGCACTCAAAAGTAGTTTTTAGATGAAAATAGAGTGCTTTTAGGTGCGCTGGCGAAATTTACGAACGAGCGGACTTCCGGTTTGCGAATTTTTGGAAAAAACGAAATAAATACTGAGTTTTCATGTGTTTTTTCACTACAGTTAGCAAGTTAAGCATATAAACACACGTTTCCGATCATTTTTATGCACTCAAAAGTAGTTTTTAGATGAAAATAGAGTGCTTTTAGGTGCGCTGGCGAAATCGCAGTTGATGACTCAACACGCAGCTAGTCACGCCCTCTGGTCTCGCCCCTACACGAAGCAGTCCAGCCCCTGCTGCAAACAACGAATCAAATGTGAGCAGTAAATGACGTGAACTGGGCCCGTCGGGCCGCGGTCCGATGGAACCACGGAGGAGATGGTTCCATGACGAGGGCGGAGTCGGGGAAAAAAAGGAAAATGCGAACATGCAGAACCCGGGTTATAAGCAGGGAGGAGCCAGGGAGAGCCGGGGAGGGCCGGCAAATGCGTAAACGGCTTTTGTGTTATTGATCTGGACCGATCTGAATCACCTGATGAAGTTTTAATGCAGCTGCTGTTAGCGCAGTTTGTAACAGCTGCTTTTTCTTCGTTCACGTTCGGATGAAGTCGTTTTAAGCGCGTTCACGTTAGACGTGTTGCTGCTGCAGATCCAGTCTTCATGAAACAACGTCCACACACACAGCTTTGGATGTGTGCTCGTCTTTTAACAAGAAAGCCATAACGTTCGCAAACAAGAGACTGCAGCGAAACTAACGGCTAAATGCTGCGCGATAATAGCTCTGTGCTGAAACGCGCCCAGGAAATTTTGTTCTGCGGTGGCGCATATATTAACATTCAATGAGTGAAAAAATAATCGAAACGGTACGCAGGTGGACCGAACCGAACGTGCCGTACCAAAACGGTTCGGTACACCCACGTGTACCGTTACATCCCTAGGTAGTAGTGTTTCTCGCAACATAGATAAAATGCACAAAAAACAAGAAAGAATAGAGAACCCAGTCCTTTATGGAGCTCTACAGCTCAGACAGATTTTGAAACACCATTTAAAGTTCCTGGTCACAGAAAGTAAGACTTCACATGCCTGAACAGGCATTTTAACGCCTTTTACAGTTTTATACACAATCACAGTTTATATTTTTTAGTTCATGATGTCAAATTAACTCTACTGTCAAATGCTCAAACCTTTCTTGCAAGCAAACTCTTCTTACTCTCACTACTCTTTTCTGTACACATACAAATTATACATCAAAATGTAAGTATGTTTGTCTTTTTTCACTCTGTGTGTCTCACTGCTATAAGACTTATGATCTTTTAGTCAAATCCCTCCAGAATACAGAGAGCGCGCTGCCAAGCTTCCACAGATTCAAGTATATTTTAGCTCAAATATTCTCTTTTGAACACTAAATGGAGGGTCTTACTTGTCATATCGTCTACATAGGAAGCACTGTAGAAACGTAAACATTCACACACGTGACCATCAGAGCCTTCTGACACGCCCAAATCAAGAAAAAAACAATGTCTGAATTATAGTTTTCACACAGTGATTGTTTGTTTGAGATTTACTTTTTAGTCTGTCTGTCTGCCTCTCATTAACTTGGTAGTAGGGAAGGAGAAACAGGTATGTGGTTACCGTGGTGACCACCATGAGCCACTCTTGTAACATTTGAGCTTGGTCCTCTCCGATGCAGTCTGTGCATCAAACGGTGACGCCCTTCAGTATACAGGGAGTCCCTGACTTACGAACGAGTTCCGGACCTAAGGACCGTTCGTAGGTCGAAAATGACGTAAGTCGGAACCCGTAGCACGTGCGTTCGTAAGTCCGGATTTTCGTTTGTAAGTCGGAAAATGTTTGCTAGTGCTGCGCCAAACACCCGTTTTTCAACACAAACGTACATACTGGTTCATAAACATGCACAGAACTTTGTTTACAAACGGTTAGCTAACACACTTTCATCCAAAAACACCTAAAAACACATACCAGTGCTGTATTAATGTACAACAAAACTGTTCGTAAGTCCGTTCGTAAGTCCGAGTTGCCGTAGGTCGGGGAATCCCTGTATCTTCAGGTGGTTTCTAGTTGCTTCTTATGTTCATAAAAAGAGCTTCTAGTGAAGAGAAAATTTGTTATAACTTAAAAAAAAAAGAAAAGTGCAAGGTCAGACATTCAGACAAGTTCCTGTTTGTGCTGTTCTCGTTTTCCCGGCCAGCTGTGGAGCAGCAGGAAAGCCTCGTTGTTATTGTCCTTTTTATTCTGCTGCTGCTTCCTATCCCATTTTTTGCCGCTGTCAATAAAAAAAAACACACAACCTCCTCCTCCTCCTCTTCACAAGCACAGCAACAGCTTCAGACCTGCTTACCCTGCAGTTCCTCTGGCATCTGTGCTCTGCATAAATATTTGTTTGCATCAATGGCTGTATTGTAGCGACGGCGAGGCAGAGGAGGAGGGCGAGTCTGCCCCCAGCAGAGCATGTGCCATTGTTTTCTGCTGCTCTAAAGAGCTCAGGCGGTGCAGTGACACCGTGCTTCACCTCCCAGCTGGACTCCACCCTTCCTGCGCAGAGTCGCTTCTCTCAGCTTGCACCGGTGTCCTACTTCTGCTGCTCTCTGTTTTGTCTGTTTCCTCCCCCCTCTCCGTTGGAGTCGTCTCTTCGTCCAGCCATCTTCCTGTCCGTTTTTGTCCTGACCTTCTCGTTTCTTTCTCTGCCCTTCCTCCGTCTTTCCCCTCATGAGGACTCTGCATCGGCTCAAGTTGATGAGCTCTCCGAGCCTCAGTGATCTCGGGAGGAGTGAGAAAAGTTCGCCGGAGGACAGAGGGGAGAAGCAAAAGCGTGCCGGAGCCAACGCCACCTGGAACAGGTACACCTGCTGGAGCCGAGGTGTGACAATACGTTGCGTTCAGGACAGTTACTCAAAGAGAAGTTTGTGTGTTGCAGCATCCACAACGCTGTCATAGCGGTCTTCCAGAAGAAAGGCTTGGCTGATAACGAGCTTTACACCCTCAACGAAGGCGTCCGGTACGTTCAGACACGCAGCGGGCGCCTGATCTCATTTTGTGCTGTAATCTGTGTAATTACTGTCTGTCCTGTTCGCTGCTGGCTGCATGTTTTCATGACAACATGAGTTTGGGTAGGATGTGTGTGTGTGTGTGTGTGCACGGAGGAGTCGTGGTCAAACCAGATATCTCATTATCTTTCAGAACCAGACCCATCGCTTTTCTCTGTTAGCTGTGCTAAAACAAATTTACTGAAATAATACGAACACACATTTTGTGAGCACAGAACGCGCTGTCTGATAACGGGCTGTGTTTTGTTTGTTTTTACTATGAAGCACTTCAGTTATGGTTCAAAATGTTACTTTTAATTCAGGTTTTTACACATTCATGAACAACCTGAAATCGTAGTTCAGATCTTTTCAAGTGTGTCTCCATATAAAGATACAAACAATTACCGTACTTGCTGCTGTACACGTCACACCGCCACATACAGTATAGTCCAAATATGTCCAATAAAGTGGAAAAATCCATAAATACGTTGCTTTGCCGTATAAATCGCATCTATTATGCGTCACTGCTGACTACCTGGAAATGTGGACTGGTGTTGTGCCAAAGATGGATTGGCTGCCAAACGGTGGCTGCGGGAGCGTGCATGGGAGGACTCTGATTAACACTTAAAAACAATTATTTGTGTGTTTGACATTATAGTAAATGTGTGTCTCAGTTGTACTTTTCCTTAATAAATGCACTTTAATGGTCAAATCAGCTGCATTTCACCTGGGCTGTGTGGTGAAATGCAGCTGATTTGATGTTTACTTCAGGATTTCTGGAGAGACGAAGGTGGCTTAGTATGACAAGCCAAGTGTCTCATTAATAGCCACTTTGACCTATCAATGAGACACTTGGCTTGCCATATAGCTCGAGGGCCCTCTAGTGGCTGAAAATAGTAGTGTTCAATATTTTCCATGTCAGAATGAATGAAATTGTCAGATCTCAGCCAAAAATTGGGTTATAAATATGGGAAAAAATGTATATTAGTCACTTCAGTGTATAAGTCACAGGACTTGCAAAATTTATGCAAAAAGGTGCAACTTATACAGCAAAAATATGGTAATATTTTACATTTCGCAGCTCTTTAAATGTCCTCACTTTGGAGAAACGGTGTAATTCTGACCGGATCAACACACAAACTGCCAATATGAGAGACAAGTGTCGCTGCCCTAAATGACCAAAAAATTTCCTAAACGGTTCATGCAGGCACAAATTGATAAACCTTTATTATTGTCCCAGAACCTGAGCTCAGAGGGGGAAACTGGCTTTAATGGTTCATCTAAATTATGAAATGTCCTCTGTTAGCAAATTAGATGGGCCTCTTCAAATTATCTCCACACTTTGGTTTTTGACGCAACATGACATGTTGATTTTAGTTCAGTGTAAATGTGTTTACATTTTATTTATTTTTGTTCTTTGTGTTTTGTACCGTAATTTATTTTCTATTATTGGACTCTCGATGTGGCCCTCGTTTTGTTTGTTCTTATGTATTGTTCTGCACAGAGCTCTGGTTCTATCAAAGTCAAGTCAAAGTCAAAAGTCAAAGTCAACTTTATTGTCAGAACTGCAATATGTACAGGACATACACAGGATTGAAATTGCGTTTCTCTCAGTCCCTCGGTGCAACAGTAACCATTTAAACACTAAAACACTGAAACATTTAATAAACATAAGCATAAAATAGTAAAAGTGTAACACTGTCCTGAGTTTTTGCATAGTAGTATAAAAGTATGAAAATTTACACCAACACTAAAACACTAAACATTTAATGAACATAAGCATAAAATGAAATAATAAAAGTGTAATACTGTCCTGAGTTTTTGCATAGTAGTATAAAAGTATAAAAAGTATATCTATAAAATAAACTGAAGGTTTTAGCATTGACATAGCATATTTGGGGTTATTTAAATGCTTTGTAATCAAAAGGTGGACTGGACTGGATTCTATCACTGCCAGTTTTACATCATATTGTTATTTATGTAAAACTTTATTTTCAAGTACAATTAGTGGCAGCTAGCTGTAGCACTTCCTGTATTTTTATGAATAACTGGCGTTTAGAACAAAGACAAACGTCAGATCTTTGTTTTTTCCAGACATCTGTTAAAGACTGAGCTGGGCTCCTTCTTCTCAGAATACCTTCAGGTAAAACATTTCTTACACAACGCCCTCTGGTTACTTAGGAGTATTCACTGAAGAGCAGCATCTTTAATTTACACTCAGGATTATTGTTGACTCTTCACAGAACCAGCTGCTCACCAAAGGGATGGTCATCCTCCGGGACAAAATAAGGTTCTATGAAGGTATGGTTGAACTTACAGAGTATTTTATTCTGGACGGCCATGAGGCCCTTCATCTTTCTGCTCCTTCGTGATCCACACAGGTCAGAAGTTACTCGACTCGCTGGCGGAGACCTGGGACTTTTTCTTCTGCGACGTTCTCTCCATGCTGCAGGCCATTTTTCACCCAGTTCAGGTGCGCAACCACCTGACATTTAAAAAAAAAAAAAAAATTAGGGATGGGCCGATCCAATCCAGTATTGGTATCCGATACCAGCATAATTTAAGTATCGGATCCAACCTGCCGATATTTCCGATCCAGCTTCAAAGAGCACTTGTGTTCCATCACATTCAGTGACTGCTGTCTTAACATTGTGTGAGTTAAACCCAATGAAGACACTCTTGAGCCTTACAACAGGAAACTCACTAAATTTAACAGCACACAAGAGGCAGGTCTATACCACACACGTCCTTCTCACTCATGGTGCAGCTGGAAAACAAAAAAACCGCTAAGCATGATGGGAAAGACAACACAGCCCACTCCTCTTAACCACTAAGAGAGTGGATTTAGTTGTCTTTCCCATAATGCTTAGCGGTTTTTTAGTTTTCCTGCTTTAGGTGCAGCTGGAAAACTAAAAAAAAAACGCTAAGCATTATGGGAAAGACAACAAAATCCACTCCCCTTAACCACTAAGGGAGTGGATTTTGTTGTCTTTCCCATAATGCTTAGCGGTTTTTTAGTTTTTCCAGCTGCACCATGAGTGAGAAGGACGTGTGTGGTATAGACCTGCCTCTTGTGTGCTGTTAAAGTTTGTGGGTTTCCTGTTGTAAGGCTCAAGAGTGTCTTCATTGGATTTATCTCACATAATGTTAAAATGAATAGTCTCAGTACAAAAATTTCATTACAGGTAGTCCCCAACTTACGAGCGAGTTCCGTACTTATGAGTTGCTCGTAAACCGAAAATGTGTAATTCGGGACTATTTTTTCTTTTATATACCGCACAAGCACGTACATGTGCGGTAATGAACAGTTACAAAGCATTTCAACTATCCTAACACTTTAAAATACTTTAAAATATGAATAAATCCCTAGTTTTTAGTAATTTTAATAGTGTTTTTGTACCTGACTCTGCGCGTTTTTTGCGGGTGAATTATAGCCGAACTGAACTGTTAAGAATCGGAGCGGATTTACCACAGGGCACAGCTGAAATCAGCAACGAACTCAAATCAGAGCTCGGAAGATTGGAGCTGTTAAGAACATCTTTCTGGAAGCAGACGCGCTCCAGGGGAAAGAAGAAGAGAGGTTGCCGAGCAGGAATTATGACGAGACTGCGGGCAGACGCTAAAACCGGTAAACCCCCGATGCCGGCTCTTTTTCTGTCTAACGTCCGCTCGCTGGACAACAAAATGGATCTACTTCGTTTGAGAGTGACCACGTCGGAGGAGATGAGAAGGTGCTCCGTGCTCTGCCTGACAGAAACGTGGATCTCTGAGGACACACCAGACTCTGTTTATGAGCTGGATAATAGACTCTTTTTCAGAACGGACCGGTGCACCGAGACTACAGGGAAAACACGAGGCGGCGGTGTTTGTATTTACGTGCACAAAGACTGGTGCACGAACTGTTCCGTGATAAAAAGGCTTTGTTCAGCTGCCGTCGAGTTGATCACAGTAAGATGTAGGCCGCATTACCTTCCTCGCGACCATGCTGTGATTTTAATAACAGTTATTTACATAGCACCCGATGCTAATGCTAATGACGCCCAGGGAGAAATTCATGACTTACTCACCTCGCTGCAGTGTAAATATCCTGAGGGGCTCTTCATTGTTTGCGGAGACGTCAATCACGTAGATCTTCAAGTCTCCCTCCCAGCCTTCAATAAACACGTCTTCACAGCAACGAGAGGAGATAAAACGCTTGACCAAGTCTACACTAATGTAAAGGGGGCGTACACGGCGAAGACACGCCCAGCGCTCGGAGCTTCCGATCACGGCTCTTTGATCCTGGCCCCAAGACAACTCCCCCCACTCAGGCGCTCCAAGCCGGAACAAAGAGAGATAAGAATCTGGCCTCAAGATAGTTCCCCCATGTTGAGAGACTGTTTTGAGAAGACAAACTGGTCTGTTTTCAGAGAAGCAGCTACTGATGGAAGCTCAGTGGATATGGAACTCTATGCTTCCTCAGTCCTGGGCTACATCAGTACATGCTCTGAAAATGTATCCATAAAAAAATATGTTAAATCCTACCCGAACCGGAAACCCTGGTTAAATAAAGAAGTTCACGCCTTGCTAGCAGCCAGGGACACTGCATTCAAGTCAGGAGATAAAGAGGAGCTGAGAAAGAGCAGGAATGAACTGAAGGATGGCATTAAGAAGGCCAAGGCCACGTATGCACAGAGGATCGAGGGACAGTTCACCTCACAAGACCCACGGAGCATGTGGAAGGGTATTAAATGCATAACAGATTACAAAGGCAAGAACAAACAATGCCCCAGGGACCCATCTCTGCCTGATGCCCTCAATAAGTTTTATGCACGTTTTGATGATCCAAACAGACCAGCTAGCACCAGACTCACCTCATCACCAGATGAAGAGCATCTCAGGGTGACCGCAGCAGAAGTGAGAGGCAGTCGCAGAAAGATTAATCCTCATAAAGACCGCAGCAGAAGTGAGAGGCAGTCTCAGAAAGATTAATCCTCATAAAGCAACCGGACCAGACAACATCCCAGGGAAAGTTCTGAAGGAATGTGCGGACCAGCTCTGTGAGGTGCTGGCTGACATCTTCACCACCTCACTTGCACTGGAGTCAGTTCCCACCTGCCTGAAGACCGCGACCATCATCCCAGTCCCAAAGAGCTCCACAGTGACTGGTCTGAATGACTATAGACCAGTGGCCCTCACCCCGATAGTCGCTAAATGTTTTGAGAAACTGGTCATGTCCCACATCAAGGCAACCGTCAACATCAACGAGGACCCTCATCAATACGCATACCGTGAGAACCGATCAACAGAGGACGCCATTTCTTCCGTGGTCCACACTGCTCTCACCCACCTGGATCAGAAGGACTCATACGTGCGTCTGCTCTTTGTGGACTTCACATCTGCCTTCAACACCATGATCCCCCAAACTCTGATAGACAAACTATCTACACTTGGACTAAGCCCCTCTATTTGTAACTGGGTACTAGACTTCTTAACAGACAGACCACAGTCCGTGAAGATCCACAACTTCTCCTCCTCCACCATAACCCTCAGCACTGGCTCTCCTCAAGGATGTGTGCTGAGCCCCCTTCTGTTCACTCTGCTCACATATGATTGTACAGCCACACTTCCAGGCTGTCATATTGTTAAGTTTGCAGATGATACAGCGGTGGTGGGATGCATCACAAACAATGATGAGTCCAGCTACAGACAGGAGGTGGAACACCTGGAGAGCTGGTGCAAAGAGAATAATCTTCACATGAATGTGAAGAAGACAAAGGAGATGATTGTGGACTTCAGAAGGAACAAACACACCCACGCCCCACTGAAAATAGGTGGGTCTGCAGTGGAAGTGGTCTCCAGCTACAAATACTTGGGTGTACACATGAATGATAACCTCAGCTGGAGCAACAACACCACCAGCCTGATCAAGAAAGGTCATCAGAGACTCTACTTCCTCAGACGGCTGAGACGAGCTGGTCTGAGCAGCCCAGTTCTCACCTCCTTCTACAGGTGTGCAGTGGAGAGCATCCTGTGCTCCAGCATCAACGTGTGGCATGGAGGCTGCACAGTTGAAGAGAGGAAAGCTCTACAGAGAGTGGTGAAGGCTGCACAGAAGTCTGTTGGAGTCAGTCTCCCCACAATCACAGACATTTACACCTCCAGATGCAGGAAAAGAGCCACCTGCATCATGAAAGACCTCACTCATCCAGCACACTCACTCTTTGCCCCACTCCCCTCAGGACGGAGGTTGAGGAGCATCAAGTGTAGAACCACTAGACTGAGGAACAGCTTCTACCCTGAGGCTGTTAGACTCATGAATAAATAAAAATAAAATAAAAAATAAACACTGCAAAATATCACATTGTGCTGATGCTGATCTGTTTTCTTGTTGCTGTGTTCATCTGTGTTCATCTGTGTTCATCTGTGACCATCTGCTCATACAAACTCATGTTCGTGCTGCTGTTTATTCCCACTATATTAAGCTTAGTGTATTACTAGTTGATGTTTTTCTTAGTTAATTCTAGATGTTATTACTGTTTTTCTCTTGCATTTGTTGTTGGATGTAACTGGGACCCCGTGTACATAATCTCGTTTTCATCACATGTACCACATGCGGTGCAAATGACAATAAAGACTCTCTGACTCTGACTCTCTGATCTTCGAATCCAATTCAAAATTCTCATGTATGTCTACAAATCGCTGAACAGTCTCGCCCCCGCCTATCTCTCGGATCTGATACACCCATATGTCCCTCCACGTGCTTTGAGGTCAGAGGATCAGGTACTCTTAATAGTTCCAGAAACTCGCCTTAAGCGCAGGGGTGACAGGGCGTTCTCTGTAGCAGGCCCAAGACTCTGGAACGAGTTACCGCTGCTCATCAAACAGGCCCCCTCCCTCTCGGTTTTCAAATCCCGGTTAAAAACTCACTACTACTCCATCGCTTTCAATGCCAGCTGATTTGTATTGGATCGTTTGATTTATGATCTGCAATGTTTTTATGTTTTTCGTGTTGTACTTCATTGTCTGTGTTGCCTGTTGCGTGTTTGTTTGTCCAGCACTTTGGTGTGGACTTGTTCCTGTTTAAAGTGCTTTATAAATAAAATGGTATGGTATGGTATAAAAAATATAAAAAATTAATTTCTTACTTTGAGCTGAGCTGTTTGCCTCCCTCCGCTGTGTTACGTCCGAGCTCCCAGGCTTCCTGTAGCACCATGCTGTCCAAACCCTTTACAGGAAGGACTGTTAGTATGCTATCTTCATACATTTGGAGCCAGAAAAATGTTTTAATAAGTTTTAATAACTTACCAAAAGCCGTCTGCCAGCGCCGCCATTAGGCCAGCACCTGTTAGCATGTAGCCCCACCGAGTCCGCTGCGCAGTTACGGGCAGTCCAGTTTAGCTGCAGCTTCAAAAAGGCTGTCGGCTTTGTTATTCCAAGTTAGCTGGGTGTCCCCCGATATCTTCTGCTTCCAGTCCGACATCGAGGCGAGCTCCAGGAACCTCTGATCGCACAAAGCCGGCTGTCTGCTGCAGCTCCGGTGCTGGGGTCCGCTTTAGCATGTTAGCCTTAGCTCATACCATGAGCTGCTGGTCTCGCGCGGCGCTGTGGGAGCGATCGGCGGAGCGATCGCGGCTGCTGCTCCAGTCCTGAGACATTCACAGAGTTCAGGGAGTGTTTCCAGTTAATTTATCCGTATGAGGCATCCTCTTATGGGAGAAACAGTCCTCCAAAAGCCGACTGCCGAGTGCCGAGACTCTGGAACTAATGAATGTAAAATGGCGGAGGCGGTATTTCCGGTTCCTGGTTCCCGCAGGAAGTTGTTCAAAAAAGCACGAAATTATAAAAAAATAATAATAATAATGATACTTTACGTATTTATAAAGCCATTTAAAACATTCACAGCTGCAACAAAGTGCTGTACACATGAAATTAAGAACATTTAAACACACAAAAAAAAAAATTTTATTTTTTTTTCTTCATATTTTTATTAATTATGATAATCTCGTAAAGTCGGACGCTCGTAGGTCAGGGCGCTCGTAAGTTGGGGACCACCTGTATACAGATTCACATACCTGAACAGTATCGGATCGGAAAAGTATCGGTTTTGGTCGATGCCAAGTTTTTAAGTATTGGTAACGGATCGGAAGTGAGAAATGTGGATTGGTGCATCCCTAATTTTTATTTCCATTCATCTTTTGCTCACTTTTTTTTCACATTGGACTGACGCCTGCTTATCGTAGTTGCTGTTTTCCGTGTCTGCAGGGTAAGGAGCCCTCCGTCAGGCAGCTGGCTCTGCTTCACTTCAGGAACACCATCGTCTTGAGTGTAAAGTTAGAGGACGCCTTGTCTCGGCCTCGTGCCCGCGTGCCCCCCTCTGTCATACAGATGCTGCTTATTCTACAGGTGAGCCTTCAGACCACAAACCACACCCTACTGCTTATGCCATCGATTCGTGTACTTCTGTTTTTAGAAGCAGTGCTAAACAATAATAATAATGATGAATTCAATTTATAACGCACTTTTCATTAGTGAAAATCTCAAAGTGCTACACACATTGAATGCTACACACATTCATACACCGGTAGCGGCAGACTACCATGCAAGGTGCTTTCCAGTCCTACCGGGAGCAACTCGGGGTTAAGTGTCTTGCCCAAGGACACAACGACACATGGTGTGGGGAACCGGGATTCGAACCGCCAACCTTCCGATCGGGGGACGACTGCCATTACCACTACGCCACGGCCGCCCCTAAATCTTGTTTTTTACTTTGAGTTTTCAGCGTCTTGTCACTGCTGCGGTTAAATATTGTGTTTGCATTATGTTGCTTCTGTAAATTCAAAAATGAATTATCGTGGGAAGTAGTTGCAGTGAAATAAGTCAGAACAAAGAGTGCAGAAAGCATTTATTACATCTAATGTAACAAAAGACTTGAGTGAGCATGGATATCTAGTCTACAAACTCAATAGATGCAGAGCAGGTGGGCTGATTACTAACAACGGTCAGGTGGAAAGAGGAGGGAGAAAGTGGCACAGATAGACTCTTAAGTTAAAGCAGGATTTTCAGTTCAAAGCTTTGGGTAGTTCAAAGTGAGCTTCAACACATTTGCTCTTTTTGTTTTTACTAACCAGGTTATTTTGAAACCAGCTAAATAACAACCTAAATATGTTTCTTTCCCAGCTGCTCTGCTGGCTGTCTTTTAATCAGAAAACAAACAGTTTTTAATCTTAGCGTCCTCAGCATGAAGTGATAAATTAGAACCTGTTAGTGTGATTATGTATAAAATTCACATTTTCATGGCCGACTGTGTACTTCAGGGGGTCCACGAGCCCCGTGGTGTGAATGAGGACTACTTAAGGTTGGAGTCTCTGGTTCAGAAGGTGGTCTCGCCCTACCTGGGCACCCATGGGCTTTACTCTGGAAACAAGGCTGAGGATCATTGCTGTGTTTTGGGTCAGTCGGAAACGCTGTAATCACAAAGAGCGTTTGAATCTGTGGCGAAACAAAGTGTATGTTCATAAAAACCCTCTGTTGTTTTCCAGACAAGCGTTTGCCGTGGGGCTGGCCCAGGTCTGCAGACCAGCCGTCGAAAAACCCCGTGGTACGATCAAAAAGCTACAATATCCCTCTGCTGCTGACCCCGGTGGCCGAGTACGACCCAGACGCCAGCTCGGTCGGCAGCGGAGGAATTCGGCGCCACTCGGCTTGTGAGATGATTTCATGCCTGGAGGAACAAGGTCTGGCCTACTCTGACCTGGCTCCGGGCTCGGAGCTGTCAGGTCCCTCCTCTAACAGACTGTGTGTGGGCTCTCAGTTCAACGGTACGATGGATGTTAGCACGTCTGCATCCATCTTGGTTACGATGATAAAATCCATAATAACCCAAAGGTGTTTCCTTCATAGGAGCCGGAGCCATGGACTTGACTGTGTCGTCTCCCTCCATCCTTCATTCCTCCGGAGCCCTCCACGGCACAGAGGCCACAACAACGGTGATCGATCTCAGCATGGGGGCGTCCTCCACGCTGTCCAGTGTATCATCCAGCCCCGAAACCATAATCGGACAAGTGCTCGAGTCTGCCGGCTCAGACTCAGACGGGATATTCATTGAGTTCCCGCGTCACCCTTCAGAGAACATGGGGCGCAGCCGTGAGAGCAGGCAGAGCACTGTGTAGCTGCGGGGCGTTTAGGGACCCACAGCAAGCATGTACAAAATATTTTGAGGGGAACAAACAGCTTCTTACTACATTTCAACCAGTAGGTACCATCTTCCTTTTTATGTTTGTCCAATGACTCCATGGCAGCATTCTTCCACGTGCTCTCACTGGTGAATGAAACCTTTTTAACTCTTAATGTAACGTTTACGCATCTAAAAAAAAAAATCATGCATGTTGAGCTACACATGAAGTGGTACTTATGTTGCAGGACTGAATGTGAGTCCCTCCCAAAGTTGACATTTTTATTACTGATCAAAACCAAAATGAACTCAAACTATTACCAGGTAATGCATCTGTAGCCTCAGCTGCACCGTCAGTCTTGGACAGTTAAAGCCTAATGCAGCATCAAAAATGTATTAATCTGCAGCTGAACTTCGTCCCCAGCTACCGATGTGCAATGATGCATGTAGTTTGCCATCGAAAAGTTTTGTACACAAAAAAAAAAGTGTTTTCATGTTATTTATAAGTGAAACAGCATTTCAGTAATTCACATCTAAAGAATGTTCTCCAGCAGAACTAACAAACGGACAAAACTAAGAGATATAAAATAAAATTAACTCAGATCTCTCCAGTGAGGTAGAAATCTCTTTCTCCTCTTGAGGAGAGGATCATAAAATGCTACAATTGTCACACGCAGGTTGTATTTGAACACGTTTATCGGTTTGTTTTGTACTTAATGTAATCTGAAACGATGCACTTAATGTAATCTGAAACGATGCAGAATTATCCTGCTTTGCTTTTCCACGTCGACTTTGAGGAGTTTGAGGAAGATACACGTTAAACTTTTTGTTTACATTTGACAAAAACAGGAAAATTTCAACTGAATGTCGTCTCACTGTATTTTTGCACCACCACTACCATGTAAATAAAAATATATTTGTTTTTTTATTATTATTATTATTATGTAAAGCGAACATTTCTTGTAAGTTTAATTGAATTGTTAATAAGGGCTTTTTTAATTAATCTTTTTAATGATGTTTTACCTCAAGCGTTTTGTACTGCCTTTTTTGACAATCTATGATGTCTATGGAGTTGTACTTTGTAATTTGTTACACTAGCCCAGTAAAGAAAATAAATGCATTTGAGTAATGTTTTAAAAAAAGGAATATCTTGTGTTTTTAAAGTCAAAGTCAACTTTATTGTCAGATCTGCAATATGTACAGTGCAGGACATACACAGGACCGAAATTGCGTTTCTCTCAGTCCCTCGGTGCAACAGTAAACATCTAAACATTGAAACACTGAAACATATAATATTAAAAATTACATTAAAGTGATCTGTTATGAAAAAAGTTAAATTTGCCAAATATAAGTAGCTGCAATTATATTAAAAGGAAGATATATACGGTAGCTTCTTGTATATTTTTATTGTCCTCCATAAAAAAAAAAGTGGATGGTTATGGTTTTGCCCATGTCTTTGTTAGCAAAATATCTCATTAACACATATATGACAAATCAGAAAGTAACCACTGGATGAACAACTGATTTAACATTTGGTGTCAGCCCAATTCAAGATGGCTGCCACAGCTAATCAGCATTGTCAAAGACATTAAAGATATTACACTAATGTTGCAGCTGAAAGTCATACCCAAAATGAACTTTAATGTACTCCACTTTTCAGTATTGGCATCAATTTTAAGGGCTGATAAGCCTTTATTTATTTATATTTACATTTTGTAGTGGAGTGCCCTGAATATAGTTTATTTTATTGTTTGTGTTGACTGGTTTTATGCCTAATTTAAAAAGATAAACGAACAATTTTTTTTAATCAAACCCTTTTTAGCTCCATGAGCATCAGTAACTAAAGAACAATTTCTAGTTTTGATAAAAAAGTAATAATTGTGATACAAACAGGACATCCACTCATATCCACTGTTCATTTTATTCAACGAAAAAAGGGGCAGATATAAGATTTTTTCTTATTTCTGCTGCCTTTCATTTTGTATTCTTATCGTTTATGGGATTCTAAAAAAGCTAAGTCTGGTCCTCTGGACATTCAAAAAACAAAACAAAACAAAGCAAAAAAAAAAAAGCTGTAGAAACGTTTCGTCTTTCGTCCGAAAGACTTCCTCAGTCTGAGAAGCTGTGTTCAGCTCAGTCTTATAAATAGCACCCTCCCACAGTGGATCAACCAGTTGGCTGATGACAGCCGAAACCAGCTGCTCACATGATCAAGGAGGACCATCAGCCTGACGATGGATCGTTAACACCCTGATGGTTGTTTGCTATTCACAGAGGGCTGAGTGATACTAGCAATAACAGCATTGTAAGTGGGGGACAGTTGAACCCGGAGGCCTCCACCTCTGTTTAATGATGGACGGTTTCTTTTCACAAAGATGGCCTCCTTTACTCCTCTCTCAAACCATTGTTCCTCTCTATCAAGGATGTGAACATCTTCATCCCTGAAAGAGTGACCGCTGGCCTGGAGATGAGTGTAGACCGCAGAGTCCTGACCTGATGATGTTGATCTTCTGTGCTGGGCCATCCTTTTGGCCAGTGGCTGTTTAGTTTCCCCGATGTAAGACTGATCACAGCCCTCCTGACACTGAACAGCATACACAACATTACTCTGTTTGTGCCGGGGGACTGGATCTTTGGGATGAACCAGTCTTTGTCGTAATGTATTTTGGGGTTTAAAAGCCACCGGGACGTTGTGTTTAGAAAATAAACGTCTCAATGTCTCTGAAACTCCCGCAACATACGGAATGACCACTGGTCTGGGTCTGGGTTCCTTCTTTTCACCTGATGGCTGGCTGGAGTCCTGTTTGGGTTTCTTCTCTGCTTTCAGGAAGGCCCAGTTAGGATATCCACATTTCTCTAGAGCCTGTTTTGTGTGTGATTTCTCCTTCTGTCTGGCTGCTGAGTTAGTGGGGACGCTGTCTGCTCTGTGGTACAGAGTCCTGATGACTCCTAACTTGTGCTCCAGAGGGTGATGGGAGTCAAACTGTAAATACTGGTCTGTGTGTGTGGGTTTGCGGTACACCTCAGTTTGCAAATTTCCTCTATCAGAAACTGAGACCTCACAGTCCAAGAAAGCCAACCTGCCATTTTTTACATCTTCTCGTGTGAACTTGATATATTTATCCACAGAGTTGATGTGATCAGAAGGAGAAATCACACACAAAACAGGCTCTAGAGAAATGTGGATATCCTAACTGGGCCTTCCTGAAAGCAGAGAAGAAACCCAAACAGGACTCCAGCCAGCCATCAGGTGAAAAGAAGGAACCCAGACCCAGACCAGTGGTCATTCCGTATGTTGCGGGAGTTTCAGAGACATTGAGACGTTTATTTTCTAAACACAACGTCCCGGTGGCTTTTAAACCCCAAAATACATTACGACAAAGACTGGTTCATCCCAAAGATCCAGTCCCCCGGCACAAACAGAGTAATGTTGTGTATGCTGTTCAGTGTCAGGAGGGCTGTGATCAGTCTTACATCGGGGAAACTAAACAGCCACTGGCCAAAAGGATGGCCCAGCACAGAAGATCAACATCATCAGGTCAGGACTCTGCGGTCTACACTCATCTCCAAGCCAGCGGTCACTCTTTCAGGGATGAAGATGTTCACATCCTTGATAGAGAGGAACAATGGTTTGAGAGAGGAGTAAAGGAGGCCATCTTTGTGAAAAGAAACCGTCCATCATTAAACAGAGGTGGAGGCCTCCGGGTTCAACTGTCCCCCACTTACAATGCTGTTATTGCTAGTATCACTCAGCCCTCTGTGAATAGCAAACAACCATCAGGGTGTTAACG
The DNA here is from genome assembly GCA_038048925.1 of Garcialebias charrua. Taxonomy (NCBI): domain Eukaryota; kingdom Metazoa; phylum Chordata; class Actinopteri; order Cyprinodontiformes; family Rivulidae; genus Garcialebias; species Garcialebias charrua. Next base: position 59,367 of record JBBPBX010006011.1, read on the forward strand.
ATCCATCGTCAGGCTGATGGTCCTCCTTGATCATGTGAGCAGCTGGTTTCGGCTGTCATCAGCCAACTGGTTGATCCACTGTGGGAGGGTGCTATTTATAAGACTGAGCTGAACACAGCTTCTCAGACTGAGGAAGTCTTTCGGACGAAAGACGAAACGTTTCTACAGTTTTTTTTTTTTGCTTTGTTTTGTTTTGTTTTTTGAATGTCCAGAGGACCAGACTTAGCTTTTTTAGATTTTTCTACCTGGATTATTGAGCATGCATCAGGGTGTTTATGGGATTGTTTTGTATTGTTTTTTGTTGTTGTTTTAATATTTGTTTGTTTATTAAATTTGTTCATTTTTTACAAAAGAAACACAATACAAGACAATCCCATTAATGATACGTACACAATGTAAAAAAAATGAAAGGTAGCAGAAAGAAGAATAAATCTTATTACTGTATATCTGCCCCTTTTTTTGTTTTAATACATTTTATAAATAAAAATAAAAAAGTTAACATTGTTTCCTTTAAAGAAGGCTACTTAGTCTAAAGGCTGTGGTAAATTTAGTTTGTTTTTAGTAAATAAAAAAGTATCGGTTGGTGAAGCATGCTTTAATTTTGAAAATATGCGCCGGAAATCATTCTTTAGGTAAAAAAAAAAAAAACTAGAAAATACAAACCGGAAGTTATGTAATAGGTTTAGCTAGTAGCTAAAAGTTACGGCGTAGTTAGTTGGCTGTTGAAAGTAAATGTATCGTCTGTGTTTCTGCCGAAGTGTTGTTGTTTTAAACTGCGGTTTTAAGAGAACAAGCCGACTCTCTGGTAAGATGTCTGAGCGTTGTTGTGACGAGTTCAGGTTTGTGCTAATGCTAAGTGGAGTTTTTTTCCACGTCTAAACTTTGGCGCTAGAATTATTTGTTGTCCTCCGCCACGTGGTTAGTGTAGAGAAAAATAAATGTCTCCTTTCAGGTCTGTGTTTGCTGTCTGAGGACCCTGGCTTGTGGCCACTCCGTCTTAGATGAAGATGTCCCTGGCTCAGCGGGTCCTCCTCTCCTGGATCTTTGCCCTGATCTTCCTCATCATGCTGGTCCTCAAGCTGGACTCCAAAATCCACTGGAACTGGTTTCTAATCTTCCTTCCCGTGTGGACCTTTGACACCATCCTCATCCTGATGCTGATCGTGAAGATGGCAGGGCGCTGCATGCCGGACTTCGACCCCAGAGATGGAGAGCAAAGCCTGAAGAGGAGGATCTGGTACATGGCGGCTCTGCTGCTGAAGCTGGCCTTCTGTCTGACTCTGTGCACCCGCCTGGAGGAACTCGTCCCCAACATGCTGCTCAGTGTGGCGTGTGTCCCTCTGTGGGTGCTGCTTGGTGGAGCACTGGTGGAACTGGGACTCAGTGTTTTTCACTTCAGGAGGGACTGAACTGAAGAGGTTTTGCATGAGGATCTTTATAAATCGGACTCAATCAGGGTAAAATCTGCTGTTACTGCCTCATTAACGTGACAATGGGTTACAGTTTGGCGTTCCATCGTTTTCTCCAACACCAGGGACTCATTTTGTGTTGTTTACGCTTTAAATTATAGATTTTTAATTTTAAAAAAATAGACATTACCGTATTTTTCGCCCTATAAGTCATGTTTTTTTGCGTAATTTGCGTGCCCTGCGACTTGTAGAGCAGAGCGACGTTTACAGTGGAAAATACGGTACTTTTTGAAGTTGCATCACTGATTTTTGTTTGAATCGGGGGTTACTGGTGAAAAGTTTAACTGGCACTGATCTGAAACAAGCATCAACACAAGACCTTCTCCAGCTCATCTTGTGCCTCAGAATGTGTGATCTCACTTAAAAAACTATCAGTAGTAACTAGGGATGCACCGATAAATCGGCCGGCCGATCGATCGGCTCCGATTTCCTTAATTTGGGGAGATCGGTGATCGGCCGATCTTTAAATGAGAAGCCGATTTTATCTACCGATTTTATCTGCCTCAGCAAAGGTTGGAAAATCCTGAAAATTTAGGGTGCGTTTTGACCTTTTAACACCTGAAAATTGGTATCGGCCAAAATCGGAATCGGCAGGTCAGACTTTCTAAAAATCGGTAATCGGTGATCGGCCAGAAAATTGAAATCGGTGCACCCCTAGTAGTAACACTATTTGAAAGTAAGTAAACTTGTTTTATTTTCTGTATCATTTTCAACTTAACTACAGTTGACATTCTTGTAGATGCAGCACATAACATGCACTTTTAGATCTGAAAATATTTGAACACAGACACTGTCACATCTGGTCATGATGTTGTTTCCTCATGAATATAATCTTACACTTTCGACTCCTAACATTATTTTTATGGCTGTTTACATCAAGACTGTAGGAATTAGAAATTACAGCTCTTTGATTTGTGGAACCCCCTTTTTTTAATTGTTTCAGATGTTAAAGAATAAAACCCTGAAAACCATATTGCCCAAAGTCTGCACTCCAGTGGTTTTCACTGGGGGGCGTGGCTACGAGAGGGCCTGTCTGAGTTTGACTCCGCCCACTACGATTTTTACTTTCTTTTGCCACCTAATTTAAAAAAACAAAGAAAAGTATATGGGCTACCAATTAAATAACCTTAGTAATTACTTTAAATACTGTTTATATTTGAACTTTATATAATCTGAAATAAATGTACATTATATAAATTGTATTATATTTGGCAAATGTGCTGGTTCGGATGGTGCAATAAGACTTATCTGAATAAAGTTTGTTATAAGTCAAAAGTTGATTGGTATGATTGTAAGGACCACTCTAGAGCAGAGGATCCCAAAGTTGGGATCAGGACCCCCATCATCTACAAAAGTGCCTTTTTATTGACTGAGTTGAGTTTGGGAGTCTGAATTAACATTAAGGAAAAGTACCCAAATACATACTTTTTTTTAACTTGTGATTTGCTGGGTGATGGTGAAATTGAAAAGTTAGACTGATCAAAGCACACTTAATTGTAAGAGAAGAAATTCTGCTAATTTTCTTGACCGGTTACAACTTTTCACTGTTCAGTGTAAAGTAAATAATTCAACCCAAATATGCTTTTAGTGCATTTAAATAAATTTGATCTGAATATTGCTTGAAACATTTTTAAGCTCTTTCAAATTAAATAAATCTTACAAAAAACATTAGTAGGACAGTCACAAGTTTCTGCAGCTGTTTTGTTGGTTAGAAGCTGAAAGTTAGGAGACAGACAACACGCAAGTAAATCTTTTTCCAGTTTATTTGACAAGGGCCCCGCCCCCCACCTTCAGTTGGGCCCACCTGTAATATCCTCAGGGTCTTGTTCTGGTCTGTCCATCCTCACAATCTGGTCTGAGTTGTTCATGGGTTAGCACTCTTAAGTTCAAAGCAGTAGTTTTAGGTCAGAACAAACCCATTCTTATTTATCGCCTCGTTTGTGAAATGTTTAGCTTTTAGTTTAGCTCTTCAGATCAGTTCTATTTCATCCCTACTGACCGCCAGAGGGCGGTGCTGAAAGCACTGAATGTTCCCTTCGCGCATGCGCTGTTTGAGTAATTATATCAACGATGTCACACAGGTGTGACCGGATAAGCAATCAGAGGCTATATAGCCTAGCGTTATCCGTAATTCAGTCCCTTTTTTCTTCTTGCACGCGTTCGATCCAAGGCTACAGGCCTTTGACTTTTATTTTCTCACTGGAGGCCCGACTGCCTGTTGGCCGGAGCAGTGTGTTCACCCTCTGAGGGCCACGACGGTTTAACCTTTATCGGGGTATTTCATTGGGCTACGGTGGCTTTGCCCCCTCCCTCCCAAACCACAGCGTTGCTATAAATGTGATTCAACACTGGTGAGTACCTTTTGCTTATTTCGCGGCTCCGCCGCTCGTGGTGGCTCCGTCCGCCCTCAGAGGAGGCTACCGTGTGGGTCATGTAAGTCAGTGTTTTTCAACCACTGTTCCGTGTGCCGCGAGTGATCGCCAGGTGTGCCGTGGAAATTATCCAAGTTCACTTAACTGGTCTAAAAAGATTTTTTGAAAATGAATCATCTGCAAATAATATGCCATTTTCGAGTGTTGTAGTAGTGTCTAGCGGAGTAATCATGTAATTTCCTTATCACTAGATAGATGGCAGTATGGAACATAGCATTGCACATTAAAACAAGAGAATTAGTGATGCATGAACGTGACAGCATTGCATCTAGCTAGCAAAAAACTAAAAACAGAGAGAGACTGAGAGCTGTTGAGGAAGAGCTTCGTGTGAGTCTTTCTTCAATTCCTGCCAGAATATCAGCTTTGTGTTCATCCAAACATGCACAGATTTCACACTAAGTGAGTAAAATGTAGAGAATGGCTAACAGAATGCTTGTGGACAGAATTAGTTTGTAAAACACTTTGAAGTTTTCTACAACCCTTTAAATTTAAGACCACATTGTTGTGGTACTGTTCGGGTGTATTTTTGAAGACATGTTAAGTGCAATTTGAAATAAGAAATATAAAATATGACAAAACACATTTTTGTGTTTATTTCATTCCTATTCAAGACACTTTGATAAGAATGACTATATATTTAATATACTGTAGGCGGATACAGAGTATCTTTGTTTACAATTTTGGTTGGTGGTGTGCCTCGTGATTTTTTTCAATGAAAACACTGTGCCTTGGCTCAAAAAAGGTTGAAAAACACTGATGTAAGTAGTCTTTACTTTGCCTTGACTGCAGTTTGTTGCCATTGGTGTGGCTGCGTCCGCTTTAGGAGGCAATTTCCATGTGAGATCGACACGTGGGTAAGTATTACTTCTACCAAGGTTTATTATGTAGCCAGCTGTGTTCTGGTCTTGCTTACTTTGGGAAGGCGAGCGTTCGCGCACCTTCCATAAACTAGTCATAAACGCGCCAACCTCATAGACCATACCTGCAAACTAGTCACCTTTCGGCGAAAATCGCCGTTTTCAAAGCAAAATATATCATTTACGTGATTCTTGTAGATCTGATGAGTTTTTGTTTTCGGGGACGGGGGGGAGGGGGGGTCAGACCCGTTGGATGATAGAATGCATCATTTCCCACTGACTGAATTTCAAGACACAGCAAAGCATCTTCTCGACAATATAACATCTTTGGTGGAGCGCGTCATTTTGGCCAATCACAATCAAGACAGACGATAGTGGGGAGGGGCTCCAAAAACCTCTGCAGCGCGCGCCGCGCGGTTGAACAAGGTGAGAGGAGAGGCGGAAACAGGGCAGAGGCGCCGGTGTTTCCAAAGGAAATTTATGGCACGTCCCGACCAAACAGCTTTTCAACGGCAAAAAGGCTCGTCACGCACGCAAGTGGACGCACTGGACTGGACCCAGTGGTGTCCTGACCAGAACGAGAAGCTGCGGCGGTGTGGCGGCGGGGGGTGTGGGAGGAGCTTACCGGTACACCGAGTTCCTCACTGCACTCCGCCAGTCTCTGTAGAGCAGACTTGACTGGTCGTGAAGGACTTGTCGCGAACACACAGCTACAATGAGTTTCTCTTCCATAGTCCATGACTCCGCGGGTTTTTTCTGTGTCCCAATACGTCACATAGTGCGCGCGCCCCCTCGTTTCCGCGTCACATAGGGACTCTCCCCCTCTCTCCTCCCTCCCGACTCTCCCTGATCAACCAGAGTTGAACGGCGTTTGAACGGCGAAAACTTCAGCAATGATCAACGCGTGCTTGGAGGCTGAAGCGGGTTCACGTGCACGGAAAACGCTTTTCCAGCATGCTCAACACGCACGTGACGCTCGACGCCAAGACGTGGCTGGAAGCGCGTCCCCCATTGACTTTGCATGTAAACTGGACGCTCCTGCAGTTGAAAACGCGTTTGGTCAGGATGTGGCATAAGACAATTTAACAAATGACCGACGCAGAGAAAACTGTTCAACCAAGTCTTCAAAGTGTGGGAGCTCCACGCTTCATAAAATAAAAACTGCCCGACATGCTGCTTTGAAAAGTGACGACACGACACAAGGAGAACCACGCTGATGAAAAGTAAACATGACGAGTCGTAAACCAACATCAGCAGTAAGTCTCTACATTAAACCATTTGTTCTGTTTCAAAGTGAGAAAACATAATGTCAGTGTCTCTGCTCTGTATTGAACGCCTTTTTTATCTTTTGACTAGCCATCTTTTTTGTGTATATGTCCTAATTATATTGGGATATGTTAATAAATGTATTTTTTCCTAAAGTTAAAAGTCATTAAAGAGCAAATGTTTCCTTATGCTGTAGAAGAGAAAGAGCTCACGTAACACACATTGTCTGGAAAGTAAAATAGTTCAAATCAGTGATGCTGTTCTGAGCCTATCACTAAATCAGAAAACTGTAAAAAGCCCCTCCTAAATTCACTGTTGGTGATTACTGTGTCACCTGTTCATTGGGTAAAGTTAATATTCTTATTTTTATACATGCATTTAAGTGTCACCATTGTTTAGTAAAATGGCATGTTGTGTTACCAATGAAACTAAATAAAAATTAACAAAATAACAGTCAATTGCACCCCTAAAGTCACTGTGATAAATTGTCACATTAATTTCATTATCTTAGCCACAGGAGTGAGTTTAAAAACAGGATGATGTTTTTATGAACTAGTTGAATGAGGTGTGTCTAAAATATCCTGATGCATGATCAATAATAATTTAAACAATTTTTAAATCTGTCCACAGGACCTGACTTTATTTTGTTAGATGCCTCTAAAATAGTTATTGAATCAAGTGTTTACATGTAGGTAAATATAGATAGGCTACAACTTGTTAAAATACACCAGAATGCAGGAAATGGCATCTACTTTATTCAAAAATGTTCTGACAAAACATTTTAAGAAATGAGTTTTTACTGTTCGCAAAATGTTCTGCTGTATTTGGCTTGCTGCTGTTGTTGTTTGTTAATTTTTTGGTTGACACAATTGTGGTGCACCTGAAAATGTCACCACAATATTTGGTTTTCTTATGAATGTAAAGTATTTCCATGTGCAGCTGATCCTATGTTCAAATATATGTTATATTTGGTTTGCGGTTCGGCAAGTTAATATGCCTGCATTTTTATAGTGTTTTTCTGAGGAGCGGTGATGACGAAGCGGAACCTTTGTTTTGGGGGGGTGCGTTGCTTCCAGGTTGGTTTTGGGGACGGACGGCTTCACATGCTTTCTGGATCTAAACGGCGAAACAATGGTCGTCATCTTTGACTCCTAATTTTATTATTCTTCAGATGGTGTGTCATCACTGTTGCAGCAGTCCTGACACTCGGGACCTGTAACAGATTGTGGGGGCTCGTCCGGGATCAGCACGCCACACATCCATGGGCTACAGCTGATCCAATGATACCGACCACCAGGACCTCTCGTGCTACACGTTCTCAGTGCCAGGAGTGACCCAGTGTGCAGAGGTGAGGCCGGTAACCAGTGAAAAGGGTGTACCCGCCTACAGAGTGCAGCACTGTGGACTCAAGCGGCCGAGATCAGCAAGATGTCTTCCGGTGAGAGAAAACAACTTCTTTGGAGCATCAAGAAGAAGTTACACCAGCTAACAGGTAGTGAAGCCCACCTCATCGCAACTTCTCTTGGAGACGTTGAAGGACTGGACTCTAGTAAGTTGATTCAAGACGATGAAGAAAGTTGTGTTGAATATTTGACTACCTACCTGTCATGTTCAACAATCCTGGGTCGGGAGGACCAGGGTTTGCCATTATTAAAAGGACTAGAATGTATCATAGATGAGACTATGGTGAATCGTGGACAAACTACAGTGTCTTTTGAAGCTGAAGCAAGTACAAGTGAGCAGGCCATTCCCCGTGTTCAGCCACAAGGCGGCGATGGCGGCGCAGACCCACAGGGACTGAGTCCAACACCACCTCACACCAGCCAATCTCGCAACCAGCAGGTAACCTGGGCATCAGTTCCACCAGCTACAGGGGACCCACTTGTCCCGACCCTCCAACCCCATCAACCTCTGTGCCCACCCCAGTGGTCTGTCCCTCATTCAGAGAACGTTCCAAGTTACACTGGTGAGAGTATGATAGCCATGAAAGATTTACCACTGCTGTCCCGTAGAGAATTCAAAGTGCATGGTGGGATGATTAGTGACACGACATCAGAAATTGGGTACAACAGCATCTGTAAACAGATAGATGAGGGTCTCAGGGAGAATCACACTCCAAATGAGGTGATTAGAGGAGTGCTACGTCTTATTAAACCAGGTAACTTCAGAGATATGTTAACAATAAAAGACGATCTCACAGTTTCTGAGCTTAAAAGTTTCCTGCAGTCTCACTTAGGTGAGAAAAGCAGCACAGAACTCTTTCAAGATTTAATGTGTGCTAAGCAGTTTGAAAATGAGACGCCTCAGCAGTTTTTATATAGAATGATTGGACTGAAACAACAGATCCGGTTCTCACTCAGACAACCAGACTCAGTCGTTAAGTACGATATATCCACAATTCAGTGTGTCTTTCTCAACACTATTTGCCAGGGCATAGGGGAGAAGTACGACAGTGTTCGCAGAGACCTCAAGACCCTCCTGGGTGACCCCACTGTCAGTGATGAGGCACTGCTTCGCCAAGTAATAAAGACCACGGTGGAGGAAAGCGAGCGGAAGCGTCGACTTGGCCGTAGTTCTACCATCAAAGTGAGTCATGCACACACAACAAACAGTGAGTTGAAAGAGCAAACAAAGGACGACGTGAAAGTAAATCAGATTAATAATGACTTCACACTTCAAAGACTCAGCGCCCAGGTGGAAGCACTGACACAAGCTATGGAAAACCTGAAAGCAAGGACAGTTCATGTTCCAGCACCAGAGCAGAGGAGCTCAAGACCCCAACCAGAGAGAAGATCTCAAAGAGAAAGAAAGAGCTGTCAGAACTGTGCTTCTCAAGTCAACCCGAACTGTAACCACTGCTTTGTCTGCGGAGAAGAAGGGCATCGTGCTGTAGGGTGCCTGAAGAAAACTAAGCCGTCGGGAAACGGGAGACGATCAGAGCAGGGGGACCACCTCTGATCGGCAAACCTCAGCAGTCCCACCCAAAGAAAAGGTCCAAAACCACTACTGACAGAGAGATGTTAGGTGCATGCTCGCAAGGAACTGACAAAGAAACACCACGTGGTCTAGTAGCTCCCCTAGTAGGTCGCCAGTCCCTTCTGAAATGTATGATGGCAGGTTACCTGGTAACGGTGGTATTAGACACGGGGGCGGGGGTAAGTCTTATAGATCAGGCATGGCTAAATAGATACTTACCCGGACAACAGATTAGATCCTTAAGTGAACTGATGGATGATGAACTTAATGTGAAGGCAGTCACGGGGGACTCAGTACCTTATGATGGATGGGTGGAAGTTGTAGTCAACCTTGAAGGCAACAATGACCCAGGCCTATCGATACGTGTACCCTTCCTTGTGAGCCGCCTTAAGATCGAGAGACCCATAGTAGGCTTTAATGTAATCCACGAGTTCATTAAAGACAATGGGGGAAACTACAAACTTATTGAGCTTATTGGTAGAGCCATGGGGACTGACATTTCTACTGTAAGCACCCTAGTAAGTTTCATCCAGGCTAAAGAACATCCTATACATGAGCCAGCTACTGTAAAAGTAGGTTTCAAAGGGGGAATAGTCTATCCTAATCAGGTGGCTTACATTAAGTGTAGAGTCCCAGACAGTATTAGCTCAACAGAGTCACTTGTGTTGTTTGAACCAGTACTAGATAATGTCCACCTTGAACAGCTTAGTGTTGGAGCGGGACTTTTACAGATAGAAAAGACAGAGAGGCCGTATATTAAAGTACAGGTGTCAAATTATTCCAGCCGGAGTGTGACACTACCTAGTTCAACAGTTTTGGGTTCTATTGAACCTATTGCAAAAATAGTTGAGACTGACCAACCCAAGACCCCTTGTGAAATAGCACCAGTCGCCACCTGTATTGTTGGCTCTGTGAGCAAGTCTAGTCAAGACCAAGAGCCAGCTAATACTGCCCACTGGCACCCTCCAGTGGATATTAGCCACCTAACACCAGAACAACAAAAGGAAGTAGAGCAAATGTTATTTGAGGAATCAAATGCTTTTGCCCGAGATGATGGAGACATTGGAAATATTCCGAGTTTGAACATGACCATTAACCTGACAGACGACATCCCAGTCCAACGCACATACACATCCATCCCCAAGCCATTATACAAAGAGGTGAAAGAATACATCCAGGACTTACTGGCCAAAGGCTGGATAGTCAAGTCGAAATCACCCTTTGCTGCGCCTGTAGTGTGTGTGAGGAAACGGGATGGCACGCTAAGACTTTGCATTGACTACAGACAGTTGAATCAGAAGACCGTGCCTGACCGCCACCCGCTTCCGCGCATCCGGGACCTCCTGGACACGCTGGGCGGCCACAGCTGGTTCAGCATTCTGGACCAAGGTAAAGCTTACCACCAGGGGTATATGGCTGAGGGTTCACGCCATATGACTGCCTTCGTCTCACCCTGGGGGCTATATGAGTGGGTAAGGATTCCTTTTGGTCTCAGTAATGCCCCCGCTGCTTTTCAACGCAGTATGGAAGAAATGCTAGACACCCTGCGTGATGATTGTTGCATTCCATATCT
>JBBPBX010006012.1:13857-51357 GCA_038048925.1 Garcialebias charrua
AACATTTTTTATTAAGCTTTGACTACTTATGGTATATAGTTATTAACAATAGGTGGACTCGCGAAGCTGAATAAAAGGGGCAGAAGATTGGAGCTGAGAGGGTGTTTGTCCTTTCATGGTCCTCAAAGTGCATTAAATCCCTGCTTCTGCCTGCATTCTGCATTGTTCAGACACGGACCCTGCTCTGACATGTCTGCTTTGGGATCTCACCAGTTTGGGTCATCGGCCGCGCACGTCCGCAGAGTGCAGCGGCTGAATGAACGTCCTTTTGGGCTGATGGCTCGCTTCCTGGCAGTATAGTCCCAGCTGAAACGCAACTGAACTTTATTTTACCTCTTTCGCTGACGTAATCAAAAGCCCGACACTGACCCAGCCCGTCCATCCAGCACATTGTTACGGCCCGGCCTGGCCCAAATTCGGGTTGGGCCAGGCCAGGCTTCGGGCCCTGGTTAGAAATGACAGCTCTACCAGGGAGTCGAAGTGGCAACCTTCTAACCACAGGCTTACCTTCTCTAACCTCTGCATCACCACTCCCCCATTATTTCTAGCTTCACCTATGACCAGTTTTATTTTGTGTATGAGGCATTAGATAGTAACTTAGTGAACAATAGGCTTAGTGGCAGAAAAAGTCCTGTTCAGGAAGGTCCAGTCTAACAAAATAATGTTTTTCCGTTGACAATTTTTTTTTTTTTGCATATATATTATAAATATGTTTTTATTATGTCCTTGGTTTAAAAAAATGAAACTATAAAATGTAATGACACCCAAGCTGAAAGTTGTCATCCACACGAGACACAACCTGCACACAACTCACCTCGTTGAAAATGCATTAGTTATGCCTAAATTTCCATTCCAGGTCTGAGGTCTCCGCTATAATTCATCCCATTTTTGATCACATGAATAAAGAGTGTTGAACAAGCGATTTCCATTTGCATACACACTTGTCTGAAAGTTTGCATTTATGCCATACCTGTGTGCCACACACTAATGAGGCAATTATTTAGACAGCAGGCCTGCAAGTCTACGGGGTGTGTGTGCACATGTGTGTGTGTGTAGGGGGAGGAGGCTACAGAGTTCACATTCGTAGGATTAACATGGTTAGCTGGACTTCAGAGAAGCAGAAGCATAGACAGAGGAATTTCACACTATCTAATGAAGAAGACTTCACATTTCATGGCAAATAATGAATTCTCAAAAAAAAAAGGGGTAAAAATGAATGAGCGTCACAAGAATCCTGCAATGCATTTTAAACAGGGAGCTGTCGGTTTTACAGGCGAACGCTCGTCATTCACGCTACGGTTTCTGAGGATTTTCATATTATGGAAAGTCCAAACTAAATACTCAGCAAAAACATCTAAGTGTTCTCACAGGACTGATCGCTGAAGAACAAATTCTAGCGAAAACATTTTACTTCAGCACACAAATAATCACTGATGCTTAAATACCATGTTTGGGAACATTAAAGATCGGAGCCAAAAGAACGCTGAAGTATTATTTTAACGACCTCGCTGATCAATTGCTTCCTTGCTGCTGATGTTGAACTTGGAAAGGATGATTAGGGATTTAAATAGCAGTGTGCACACAAGCTCATGCATGCACCCTTTTTTGTCTCTTGCAGACACATACACATATGCACAAAGCCAACCCAAAATCCAGAATGCTTTAATAGCTTCTGTAATGATGGTTGAATGAATTAAAAACAAAACAGTGAGTGCAGATCTCTGCACTAAATGAGCTAAATGAGGAAAATTATCTGAACAAGTCACAAAATTGTTGCTATACATGCTAGTTCACCATATTTTACTGCAATTTACAATAAAATAAGGATTGGAGCACTTACTGTAATGTCAGAGCAGAACGTTTGCTGCAGATTTATTTCATTTGGTTGCAGTAATTGAAGTCTTGACATCTTTGTTCCACTGGTTTCAGCAGGTTTTAATCAATTTAGGGAGCTTTAGCACGCATTATTGTCAGGCGGTCGTTTGCACGCTGCATGTTGGTGAATAATGAGCAACAGCAAAACATTTGGCTGGATCAATCAGACAAAAAAGATTTTCTTCCAGGCCTGACTAATTATACTCTGACTTTCGATTATTGTCTGAAGCTACAAAACTACAACAATAAAACATCAATGAGTTGTTTCGCACTCACAAATTAGCACAAAGTTTCTGATATTCTGCATACTTTGCATTGTTTCTAGTAAGCATATTTATCGCTTTCTTCTGTGCACTGTGTCCTCATGAGAAAGGAGCCTGGCTGCTCCTCATGCAGGTTCAGTTAAAGTTACACATTAATATCCACAGATGACCTTTTGGATGAGCTGCAGCATTAGTCTTGTGCGTTCTAACCTGTCCAATGTGGACATAGAGTAATGTGCTGGTTGACCACTGAGCTGACCCTCCCAGGCATTAGAATGTGGACCACATGTCTCGACTGTGTATACCCCTGTAGGAACATGTGATAAAGTCTACAACAAATACGGAACAAATGTGTTCCGTGAAGTCTTATCAGCACTCTGCATACTGTTGATAGAACAGGCTATGTCTGGTTTGTTCTCTACAGCTTAAACCGGCGAGTGCAGGCACAGGAACTAGCACAACGCTAAGGAAAACACACAAACCCACAAAACCAAAACAGCAACTCAGTATTATGGAAATAGTTCAACCTTCAAACCCTATTGAACTCTAAATGTTTAATGTACTCTTAAATAAAAAAGATAAAAGCTTGACTGACAAGTTCAAATAACTGGAAACATTAGCATCTTAATTCCTGGGTCTGTCACCTTTGATTAGCATCTCCTCCTCAAGGATGCAGCTAATAGAGGAAAGGGATTCATGTTACTGAACAAGCCCTCCTTTATAACCTAATTGCTTTTGGTTCAATAGCTTAAAAGTCATTAATTACAGGGCCAGCTTGTAATGGAGGTTAAGGTGGCTTCTTTTTACCAAGGTAATGAGCCAGTATGCACAGCGGCCAAGCAGATTTTGATGCGATAATAGTAGGGGTGAATGCAATTTTTCCAGCCTTGCTCAGTGATGGTATTGGCTGTAGGAAGCGATAGGCCTTTTCATACGGCTTGAATAAAAAATAAAAAAAGAAAAGAAAAGGAAACCGATAATTGAATTCCAAACAGTGCTATTTGTATAGCTGGCAGCATATTACATGTGAGGTGCAAATGGCCTTCACTAAATGTGGGTGACATCAAAATGATATGCGCCACTGTAGCACAGAATGTAATGTGTTTGTATGTGCAAATGTGCATGTCCATTTTCAATGTTTTTTTATTGTATTCTCAGAGGTAATGGTTGGAAGGCTCTGTGTTTGTTTGCCTCCGGTCTCTTGCTTTATTTTTCAGCATCATAAGGCATGCTATTTACACTTGCCTTCTTGGCATGGTATTGATTACTTACTGAGGATTTCAAAGATGGAACACACAATCTCCATTTGTTCTTTCACAAACGTTAAGTGCCTTGCTAATCATCTGCCGAGAAAAAATTATATATAATTCTGTGAAATCTATGGAAACAGTCTGTTTCACTCAAAGAAACAAATATTTAAAGGCCTTCCGTTTCTGTTTATGAATAAGGACAAACCTTTGTGAAAGTGATTTGCCTGAACACAAGCATTTTGCTTTCTGCTGCTGTGAACTACCTTCCATCGATTAGAGTGCTGCAGAACACCCACCCTTTCCTTTCAGCACTGCCACAGAGCACAATCAACAGAACATTTTTGTCCTATGACCTCTAACCCCCCAGAGATCTAATGGCATTTCATTGATGGCCTCCATCTCATGAGGGAAGTGGGAATAGAGGGCCAGTGAGAACGATGGAACAAGGAGAAAAGGTGGAGGGGAAGGAGGGGGTTGTAGCAGTGGTTGCTCTGTGACTTTGGAGGAGATTAGACAACTGAGTTCACCTTTAATGACGGTGGAGATAGTCTTTCAGTTGGGGGAAATGCCAGAGCTCAGCAGTTTGTTTTGTGTAGCTTTAAGAGCTTCCTGTGTCAGGTTCAGGTTGCCTGTCTCTCTCCCCAGCAGCGGCCTATTGTCTCCGAGCCACAAAAGGCAGCACAGTGTTGGGTGATCGACATAACGGATCAGCCTGTGCAACAGCAAACCTAACCTCCTCAGGGAATTTTGTATGACTTCAAGGAATCTTGTGACACTGGATTTGTTGATGAGTTTTATTGCTGAAATAATTTCCACCATCCAAGCTAAACATCAAGACAGAATTACCATAGCTGAATTTGGAAGTGCACTACTGTACTTCTAACATTTTAGACTGCATGTGTTTTTGAAGTCATTATATAAAAAAAATTATATATATAAAAGAAACCTGGTGTTTGAAAAAAAATGATCCAGTGTAAAGCAATGAAAAATAAATAGACGATTGAAAAATGTATATGTCTAGCCAAACATTAACTTAGATGCACATTCAATTTTGACATTTACTGTAAACACACATTACAGAAATACATGTACAGAGTTATCCTTACAAGAACTAGTTAAAAATGTAATCCAGATTATCAGATTGAAACTGAATTATTTAATTTTAATGTTCATCAATTAATGATTCCAACATAATCTTACACTCCAATCGAATCCATACCATACCATACAATACCCTACCATACCATACATCCCATCCCATACCATACCACACCACACTATATCATACCATACCACACCACATCATACCATATCATAGCACATCATAGCATACAATACCATGCTATACCATACCATACCATACCACAACATACCATAACATCCCATACATCCCATCCCATACGTACAATACCATACAGCACCATACCACAACACACCATAACATCCCATACATCCCATACCAAACCATCCCATCCCATACCATACAATACCATACCACACCATACCCTACCACAACACACGATAACATACCATACATCCCATCCCATACCATACCACACTATAGCATACCATACCACACCACATCATACCATATCATAGCATATCATAGCATACAATACCATGCTATACCATACTATACCATACCACACATACCACACAAAACCACACCCCACAACACCACTCCATACCATACCACACCATACCATACCATGCCATACCACAACACACCATAACATCCCATACATCCCATCCCATACCGTACAATATCATACCATACCGCACCATACCACAACACACCATAACATCCCATACATACCATACCACGCCATACCATACAATACCACACCATACCACAACACACCATAACATCCCATACATCCCATACATACCATACCATCCCATACCATACAATACCATACCATACCACACCATACCATACCACAACACACCATAACATACCATACATCCCATACCATACCATACCACACTATAGTATACCATACCATACCACATCATACCATATCATAGCATACAATACCATGCTATACCATACTATACCATACCACACAACTCCACACCACACTCCGCAACACCACTCCATACCATGCCATACCACACCCGACCATACATACTATACCCTACAATACCATATAATGTTTCACTCCATTATAAATAGTGTTATAAGTTGTTATTTTTATACATACTTTTTCAGCTGTTTGCCACCTGCACGTCAAGATCAGGGCTTATTCCATGGCTAGAGCACACACCTGCATGTGGGCACACCTTTACATAAGCTTTAAGCTTGGATGATATGGTTGGCCTTCAGTTCGCATCCATGTAATAAAACTATTTTAATGCTTCCTTTAGACTCATAGAGCTTTCTGTTAGTTGAACAGTTTGAGTTACAGCTGAAACTTACTTATAATCTCTATTTTTCAAAACGTGAAACCTCTTTTTTTAAGTTGAGTTGTTTGAAAGAATGCTGTTAAACTAGTGCAATTTAATGCTCACATATAACTACAAATATAAACTATAAGATTATTGGGGTTTGTTCATGAGTGAGGAAAGAATGGAGCATGAGATTGGCAGATGTATTGCTGCAGCATCACCAGTACTGTACTGAATACTCTGTACCAGTCCGTTGTGGTGAAGAAGGAACTGAGAACTAAGGCAAAGCTCTCTGTTTAGCAGTTGGACTATGTTCCTACTCTCACCTATGGTCACAAGCTCTGGGTAGTGACTGAAAGAATGAGATCATGGATACAGGCGGTTAAAATGAGTTTCCTCTGCAGGGTAGCTGGGCTCTCCCTTAGAGTTAGGATGAGAAGTTCAGTTATCCAGGAGAGACTCAAAGTTGAACCACTGCTCCTCCACATCGAAAGGAGCCAGTTGAGCTAGTTCAGGCATCTGGTAAGGATGTTCTCTGGATGGACGTCTCCCTAAGGAGGTGCTTTGGGCATGTCTGACTGGGAGGAGACCTCAGGGACGACCCAGACATGCTGGAGAGACTATTGCCCCTTTTGCACTGCTCCTAATAAGCCCCAACTCTGCTCAGCCCGCCATGGAAAGTTCCCTTTTGCACCAGTAATTTTGAGCTGATTTTTAGCTGATCCGAGGCTGATTCAGGAGCCTTTTTTTGGTCCCTGCTTCTCTGGTGGGACCGAGCAAGCTGAGTCGAGCTGACTCCAGACTGAACCATGAATGTAGGACACTGATTTGTCAGTGGGAGGAGTCACTGGATCTCAGAAACTTTTCACCGATCCGCCATTTACAATTTCTTAATAGGGAGTAGCATCTGGATCTATTTATAAGATTTTAAAAACAATAATGACAACACCGTGTTTAATGCTGAAGTCCAGGCATTTTTTTGTGTTTGGTGTCTGTCTACAAAATTCGAGCGAGCGGAGTCACCACGGAGGATCATACGAGCTGCCGACCTGTTGAAGCACGCAAGGTCGGAACCCGAGCCCTGGACTCACGTGCTCACAAAGGCCGGATTCCGAGCCCTGGCAGGCGGGAGGACTGGGAGTCCGGGATGGTGGAATAAAAAAACTAAACATTTTATGTATTAAAAAATATTATTATTATTTTTTTTTTTTGGTGAAGAACAAAAATAAATAAACTGTGCTGGCTTTATCGTGGAATCATGTTTTCACTTTGACTTTGTTAAATAATCTGTTAATTAAAGATAACGCAGCTGAAAAATCTTAAAAAGGTAAAATTATTGGCTCTCTCAGGAATATTTCCCACAAACATGTTTAAAGAAGAGCCTTTGGTTCAACTTTATTCTAATCCATACTTATACAAATCACAAAACAAGAATTATACTTTATATCTATCTATCTTCATTTAACGTCCGTTTTCCCGATTCCGGGGTGAGACGCTACATCTTTGTCGACAAGTTTTTGATGCCAGATTAGGCGGTCAGTTGTGTCCAGTTCATTGAGATTTAGCGCTTTCAGATCTTGTTGAATCATTTGCGCCCAGGTCTTTTTTGGACGGCCTTTGGGACGGGTGCCAGGTACTTCAAGGTTTTCAATACATAGTTCCCATGTGACGTCACATCTGTGGAATTTCCGGTTGGACCCTCCCACAGGGAGGCAGAGAGCAGTAAGAGCGTAGTCTAGTGGATGTGCATTTTTCACGTTGTTTTTTTTGTTAATTTCTAATTAATTGCAATGGTTACTTTGTGTTGGGTCAGTGGGTGTTCCAGTCGGGTAGACGTTTGGGCAACGCGCAGGTTTCACTTAATCAAAAAAAAAGTAAACGTGAAGGATTTATCTCATCGGAGAAAACTCACAACCGCCCCATCTCTGCTTGGATCTGCTCAGAAGACGTCGGCTTTTGGCCGGTAAACAAAATATTCTACATAAATCATTTTGTGAAACAATGTCAGAACAATGTTAGAGTACAACTGTCTGTGTGTTAGAGCTGTTTATTTTTTTATTATTATTTAGCAACACGTCTTGCTATGGTTAGCTTAGCATCTCGCTAATGCGACAACGGCCTCCTCACGGTCTCGCCGGTCCTCCGGGACCGGCGGGGAGACTGCCCCAGTGGGGGAAGGAGGACGGGAGCCAAGTCGTGCGGGCGACGCGTCGGTCCCATGGGACGTGCCCCTGCGGCCGCGACGGATCCACGCCGTCCGACCTGAGCTCCCGCGAGCCTCCGTGCGACGGACCCTCCGCTAACGCAACATGCTAACTTACCACACGGTAACACTCAAAGTGCTGGTCCTGGTCCATGTTCAGGCTGGACTGTTTGTGCTGGCTGTGTGTTATTTTAGTTAAACCTTTATTTAGCTGGTTAGATATGATTGAGACAGTTTACACATCTTTTTTGGATTTAAAGCTGTGAAGCTCTGCGCTATGAAGCCGGTGTGCGCTCCTCGTAGTAATTAAATAATTAATGATATCAGAGTAACTACTTTGTGACAAGTTGTCAGCTTCGTCTGCCATGATTTTCTTTCTCCAACTCATTTAACTCTGACCACTGCCATTTTGCTCTTGTGCCTTGGTGAAGCTAGTAATGTATTTAGCTGTGGTAGCTCGAGTGTGTTTGTCCGCCATTTCTGCCTTTAGGAGTGGCGAAAAACCTGGTATTGCGCAATACTCGCCACTGTGTGGGAACTATGTATAGCAAGTATAGCTCTGTTTTCACTTCGTTTAACATGACCGAACCATCGCAAACGGTGTCGCCGACATGCGTCCTTAATCGCACATAAGCCTGCTCGATGCAGGATTTCAGTCGATTGGATGTGATCTTTAAGACTAATGCATTGCATCCATCGGAGCATTTTCATGTCGGTTCGGTGAAGTTGCTGTTCGAGTTTTGTTTGGCCATGTTTCTGCGCCATACAACAGCACGGGACGTATCACTGAGCCATAGAGTCTTGAACGTAGAAGTAGTGGGATGTCGCACCGCATCAGTATAGAAGCGAGTAGATGCCATTTATTCCACGCCACACGTATACGTGCCCAAACGGCAGCTTTGGCTGTTCCAGTACAGTCCAACACATCCCCTAGATATTGAAACGACTTGACTGTTTCGACGCAAACGGCTCCAATTGTATTGTTGTGTTGTACTTGTTGTGGATTGATGCAAGTAGGACAAACGAAATCAGTGGCTTTCAACAATGGACCACTTATTTTTGAACGTTTGTGAGCCAGAGAGTCAAAGAGTCTTTATTGTCATTTGCACCGTATGTGGTACATGCGATGAAAACGAGATTATGTACTACACAGGGTCCCAGTTACATCCAACAACAAATGCAAGAGAAAAACAGTAATAACATCTAGGATTAACTAAGAAAAAAAACATCAACTAGTAATACACTAAGCCCTAATGTAATAGAAAAACATCATTATAAACAGCAGCACGAACACGAGTCTGTATGAGCAGATGGTCACAGATGAACACAGCAACATGAAAACAGATCAGCATCAGCATGATGTGATATTTTGCAGTGTTTATTCGTATTGATTATTTATTCATGAGTCTAACAGCCTCAGGGTAGAAGCTGTTCCTCAGTCTAGTGGTTCTACATTTGATGCTCCTCAACCTCCGTCCTGAGGGGAGTGGGGCAAAGAGTGAGTGTGCTGGGTGAGTGAGGTCTTTCATGATGCAGGTGGCTCTTTTCCTGCATCTGGAGGTGTAAATGTCTGTGATGGTGGGGAGACTGACTCCAACAGACTTCTGTGCAGCCTTCACCACTCTCTGTAGAGCTTTCCTCTCTGCAACTGTGCAGCCTCCATGCCACACGTTGATGCTGGAGCACAGGATGCTCTCCACTGCACACCTGTAGAAGGAGGTGAGGACTGGGCTGCTCAGACCAGCTCGTCTCAGCCGTCTGAGGAAGTAGAGTCTCTGATGACCTTTCTTGATCAGGCTGGTGGTGTTGTTGCTCCAGCTGAGGTTATCATTCATGTGTACACCCAAGTATTTGTAGCTGGAGACCACTTCCACTGCAGATCCACTTATGTTCAGTGGGGTGTGGGTGTGTTTGTTCCTTCTGAAGTCCACAATCATCTCCTTTGTCTTCTTCACATTCATGTGAAGGTTATTCTCTTTGCACCAGCTCTCCAGGTGTTCCACCTCCTGTCTGTAGCTGGACTCATCATTGTTTGTGATGCATCCCACCACCGCTGTATCATCTGCAAACTTAACAATATGACAGCCTGGATGTGTGGCTGTACAATCATATGTGAGCAGAGTGAACAGAAGAGGGCTCAGCACACATCCTTGAGGAGAGCCAGTGCTGAGGGTTATGGTGGAGGAGGAGAAGTTGTGGATCTTCACGGACTGTGGTCTGTTTGTTAAGAAGTCTAAGACCCAGTTACAAACGGAGGGGCTTAGTCCAAGTGTGGATAGTTTGTCTATCAGAGTTTGGGGGATCATGGTGTTGAAGGCAGATGTGAAGTCCACAAAGAGCATACGGACGTATGAGTCCTTCTGATCCAGGTGACACCACTGTTGGCACTGTTGACACATGATTGAATTGCTGCCCACACCAGCTTTGCAAACTGAACAGGTCCAACGACCAGTGGGTGTGGATTTGACGGATTCGCCAGTGTTTATCGCTATTGTTTTGTCAATGTTGATTTTGAACCCATGGTCGGCGAGTCGAGCTTTC
Organism: Garcialebias charrua; assembly: GCA_038048925.1. Classification (NCBI taxonomy): domain Eukaryota; kingdom Metazoa; phylum Chordata; class Actinopteri; order Cyprinodontiformes; family Rivulidae; genus Garcialebias; species Garcialebias charrua. Next base: position 24,378 of record JBBPBX010006012.1, read on the forward strand.
CATTCTTCAAACATTTGTGCCGCGCTCTGTTCTGATGTGGCTGTTAGAATTATATAATCTGCGTACAGCAGGTTCCAAATGTCGCCAGTGCGCATCGGCTTTGTGATTTCTTCCATTACTGTGATAAATAACAGTGGGCTGAGTATCGAGCCTTGATGAACGCCGACACCAATGTCGAACGCATCCGTATTCCCAACCGTTGTGCTGATGAATGTCTTGGCATTTGTGTACGTTGCCATGACTAGACAAACAAGATATTCGGGAACGTTTTGTCGACGTAGACTCCAGCTGATTGCTTCTCGGGGAACTCGATCGAAAGCTTTTTCAAGGTCCAGAAAAACGTGTGATAATTGTTGATGTTTTGTCAGATATTTCTCTTGCAATTGCCGGATGATGTGAATCACATCGATGGTGGATTTCCCAGCCATAAAGCCAAACTGATTACCGATTGTAATGCATGATGTTAACCTTCGCTCGATGATCTTCTCAACGATTTTCAGGGGGTGTTCTAACAGACGTATACCCCGATATGATGAACAGTTCAAGGGATCGCCTTTGCCTTTGTATAACGGTACTGTCGTACTCGAGTTCCATCCAGTTGGCATTGAGCAATTCTTCCAGATCTCGCAACAAATTTATAGCAGTGTTTGGATACCCACGTTGCCTGATGCTTTGATGATATCGCTCGTGAGCCCAGATGGTCCAGCCGCTTTGCCATCTTTACACTTTAAATCACTAAAATAAAATCTGTATACAAGAAACAAAACCACATATCTAAATTGAACAATAAAAGGCACAATGAGTGCAAATACATCAAATGATAAAGAAAAAATATAGAAATTTAAATATAATATTATTTTAAATATAAATATTTTAGTAGGATCTGGTTCATCAAATTTAATTCAGTTTATATAGCTCCAAGTCACAACAAAAGTTGTCTCAAGGCAATGAACACAAATATGCATATATAAAATAAGTTTACAGAAACATTCATATTTAAAAATAATAATTTAACATTATTTATCTGAGGAGCAGACTGCTTTGAGTTGAACTCATTGCAGAACTCTCACTCAGTGAAGTAAAGTTCATTAAAACTTCATTAACAGAATTTTGGATTCTGGACACATCTCCAGAACCCATCCTGAAGTATGGTGCAAATCAAGCTGATCTGAGCAGGGCTGAGCAAAGTTGGAGTAGGAACAGTGCAAAAGGGGCATATGTCTCAGACTATGTCTCTTGGTTGTCCTGGGAACACCTTGGGGTTCCCCCCAGAAGAGCTAGAAGAGGTGGCTGTGGAAAGAGATGTCTGGGTCTCCCTTCTCAAGCTGCTGCCCTCGTGACCCAATTTCAGAACAAGTGGAAGATGATGGATGGATGGATGGATGGATGGATGGATGGATGGATGGTATTTAAAATTAGGTGGGAGTGGTGGCGCAGAGGTTAGAGAGCCTGTGAGCCTATGAATGGAATGCCGCTGGTTCAACTCCTGGTTCCAACAACATCAAAATGTGGGTGGGATTGATGAAGCACCCACACCTGTTTCTACCCTCATTTGCCCCACTATGGGCCCTTGAGCAAGACCCTTAACAATAATAATAATAATAAATTCAATTTATACCGCACTTTTCATTAATAAAAATCTCAAAGTGCGAACCCCCACTATCTGCTCCCCCGGGCACCCTAGATAGCAGCTCTCTGCTCCACACAGATGGCTGTGGTAGCTTGGTTGTCTGTGGTTGTGTCAGGAAGGGCATTCGGCCTAAAATAATTGTCAAATCTTCGTGCGACCCAGTTCACTGTGGTGACCTCTGAAGAAGGGAGAAGCCGAAAGGAAAAAAAAAAAAAAACTATAAAATGTGCTTGAACAAGAAGGAAATTTATATTTTTTGCTTCTTCACTCAACCTGCGTGACTGTCATTGTCATACACTTGCTTAAAGCTATGCTATCAAATACGATATTAAATGACAAACTGTATTGGTTTAAATCTTCAATTAGATATTGTAATTAGTTACCGGTACTTCAGTGCTGTTTATGCTTTTGGTTAATTTGACCAGAAAGTTTTGAGAAGTTAGAATTGGTATTGGGCATTGTCTTGAAGCAGCAGTGGAAAAACAAGCACTACTCTTAGTATTTGCTCAAGCACAGCTGATCCAGACGCAGGCCAAAAATCCCCAAAAGCGATTTGTTTAGCAGCTAGATTAAATACAAAAATAAAAGCCAATAAAAGGGACAGAATAAATGGGGTTTAAATACTGCTATTCACCAGCAAGTGGGACTCACATAAACACATAGGCCCTTTAAGCTAAGCTTAAGAAACATCCACACATGTAGAAATACAGAAATCCTTTCCTTCTTCTGCTTTGCTCCCTTTTCTTGTTCTCACTGGTTCTGAACCTGACATTCCTATTGGCCTTGCCTCTTTGAAGTGGCTTGTTGCAGCGGGCTCCCATTACAGGGGCTAGGACCGGCGAAAGCCAATCTGTCTGGCTGAGGAGAATGGCCCTGGCCCAGGGGTTAATCAGCAGACCCAGTACACTGCCCACTCTGTCCCTGCAGCGCAGCTGTAACAAGACCGGCCAGATTTGGAGGTTAAGAAAGACAGCCACAGTCCAACTGCTTTGAAGTTGACTGGCAGCCACCAGGATTTGGACTCTTAAAGAAGAGAGCTGGCTGATGTTCAAAAATATACAGGGTCATTGGGTGTAGAGAACGTGTGATTGTGTGTTTCAGGGCAGAAAACAAAAAGCTGACTAATCTCTTTTTGACCTGCTTCTGCTACATTGTGGCACAATCTGAGATGTTTTAACTTTGGTTTATTGTTTTAACTTTGTTTTAACTTTGTTTTATTGTGTTTATATTTTATTATTTTAGTATTGTTTTTACACTTGAGCTTTCCATTTTATGATTGTATTGTATTTTATGATTGTGTACAGCACTTTGGTCCTGTTGGGTGCATAAAGTGCTCTATAAATAAAGTTGGTATGGTATGGTATTGTGTAAATAAGTTTTGGATCCCATTACAGCTGTACGAGTAAACATGAGTAAAGCTACTTGAACAAATTAAAAGCCACATGCAGAAGAAGCCATAAGATATGTATGTATGGCACAATTTCCTGCATGATCAATAATCTAACTTATTTATTTATTTATTCATTTATAGAAAAGGGTTCTTGAATCCAAATTTTCATTTATTTTTGTTGAACTAATGAAAGTATTAAGCCCGTTTTATATAGCCTTGCTTCATAACCCATATTAGACAGCTTTTGTCATGACATAATTAATCGTTATTGTGACTCACATTGTACAAAGTACAAAATCATCAGCTGACAATAAAACTTGGACCAAAAAAAAAAAAAAAATAGATAGTGGCATGAAAACAGTGTACAAATCTATTATAGAAGTCAAGTGCATGATAACTGCAATGACACTGAAGACCCAACACAATTAAAATGCAAAATCTGATGAATTTGCAAACTCTGCAGGATTCTATTTTTTTTTCTGCATCTATGCAAACAGCAGTTTTGTGTGAAGATATTCTAGAAGTGTTTTCTTGCAGATAATTCAAGATTAATTCCACTTACCATGTATATTGATCAGCTGAGCTGGCAAATGTATCAGTTTTTTTAATCTAAAAGCTTTTGAAATCATTTGATATAGCTTGGACTGGTCTTTTGCCAGAGTAAATGTAAGTGGAAAACAATCCATAATATAAAAAGACTACATAAAAATAACAAAATAAATCACTTTACTGGTACTTTAAATTCCTATTTATGTTCTTCTAGTGTGTAAAGGGATTCCCGACCAGCCTGTTCTGCACAATCCAGTTATCTTGCTTGTTGCATCTGGGCATTGAAATGATGGAATGGATGTTATCCAACATGGCACCATGACAAAGTCAACATTAAATAGTCGTTTGCTCCGCAAAAGGACAATAGCTTGATTGTCTCTCTGTCTCCCTTTTCAGACTGTTCATTAACTTTGGGTGCAGCAATGACCATTTAATGCCAGAGAGCATAAAAACAGACCATAACAAACTGACACTACACAACCAGACCATGCAATTAGAAGAAGAAAAATACATAAAAGTGTTGGGTGCATTTCCTTGTTCAGCTCATTTGTTACAGTTACGCTCATTTTTTTATTTATTTTTTATCATTGTGAAGACTTTCGAAGAAAAAGCCAGACTTGTTTTTTTTTTTATCTTCAGAGAAGAAGAGTACAGAAAAAGTGCAGATCACGAGGAAAGAGCAGATGAACTTGATAAACGACTTGCAGGTGTCCAGAATTTTCCCGTCTACCACCAGTCATCTTGTCTCTATAAGTGCATTACCAGACTTGACCCCAGAAGCACATTAAATGCTCCGATGCGGTCCAAACTTTGTTTATTTAGTGCAGTGCATGTCAAGCTCAAAGATTAATTCTGTGTTTTTCTTGGATGTTTGGAGGTATCACCAGTGTTTTGTTTTGGTTCTAACTCTTTACACATGAATGTTCTCTGGAAAAGTCAGCATTTTTCCCATGTTGATTGTACAAAAGTTACACTTTTACACATTAATGTGCTCATTGAGCTCGTTGTAGTTTTCATGCCAGGTCACTAGCTGGCGCTGTAGTTTTGTATTGCAGTGATACACACAGACCTTTCAGGCTGGAGCATGAAATCCGTTACATTCTAAACGATGTATACACAATCGTTGGTTTGGACTGAGGATGATGTTGGGTTGCACCTAAACGTTGAAAAGAGTGATTAGCACAAACAGCACTCTACTATCCACCTTTTTTAACATTGTCCATCTATCTAAAGAATAAGTGCAGCTCTCCTAGGAGCTGCAGCCACGTGCACTTGCCCATATTTCGGATGACTGTACGGAATATAATCTTGCTGTACTTTTTGTTTTGTTTTAAACGTTTATTCATTTCATTTCAATTAAAAAACACAAATACAATTACAGATACATCCATCCATCCATCCATCCATCTTCTTCCGCTTATCCGGGGTCGGGTCGCGGGGGTAGCAGCCTAAGTAGGGAGGCCCAGACTTCCCTCTCCCCAGCCACTTGGAGCAGCTCCTCCGGGGGAATCCCAAGGCGTTCCCAGGCCAGCCGAGAAACATAGTCCCTCCAGCGCGTCCTGGGTCTTCCTCTGGGTCTCCTCCCGGTGGGACATGCCCGGAACACCTCACCAGGGAGGCGTCCAGGAGGCATCCTAACCAGATGCCCGAGCCACCTCAACTGGCTCCTCTCGATGTGGAGAAGCAGCGGCTCTACTCCGAGTCCCTCCCGGATGACTGAGCTTCTCACCCTATCTCTAAGGGAGAGTCCAGCCACCCTGCGGAGAAAACTCATTTCAGCCGCTTGTATCCGAGATCTTGTTCTTTCGGTCATAACCCAAAGCTCATGACCATAGATGAGGGTGGGAACGTAGATCGATCGGTAAATTGAGAGCTTTGCCTTTTGACTCAGCTCTCTCTTCACCACGACAGACCGGTACAGCGCCCGCTTCACTGCGGACGCTGCACCTATCCGCCTATCGATCTCACGCTCCAGTTTTCCCTCATTCGTGAACAAGATCCCGAGATACTTAAACTCCTCCACTTGGGGCAGGACCCCCTCCCCGACCCGGAGAGGGCATGCTACCCTTTTCCGGCTGGCCAGCTTCTGTAGCCGAGGATCAGACCGCCAGGGTCCCCGCCCTCGGCCACCACCCATCTCACATTGCACCCGACCCCTTTGGCCCCTCCCACAGGTGGTGAGCCCATGGGAAGGGGGACCCACGTCTCCTCTTCGGGCTGTGCCCGGCCGGGCTCCATGGGTAAAAGCCCGGCCACCAGGCGCTCGCCAGCGTGCCCCACCTCCGGGCCTGGCTCCAGAGTGGGGCCCCGGTGACCCGCGTCCGGGCGAGGGAAAACTTAGTCCATTTATTTCACTCATCATAGGGGTTTTTGGGCTGCACTTTGTCTGGTCCCTCACCTAGGACCTGTCTGCCTTGGGTGACCCTACTAGGGGCATGAAGCCCCTGACAGCATAGCTCCTAGGATCATTGGGACACTCAAACCCCTCCACCACGGTAAGGTGGCAGCCCAGGGAGGGGCAATTACAGATACAAATAAATAAAATACATATAAAATGAAAGGAGGCAGAAGAAGAATAATATCTTATCATATCTGCCCCTTCTTAACAAATCAATGTAAACAATCAAATTCAAGCAATAATCATAAATAATACAACAAAAACAATAAATTGTCACAATTATTCATTATAGCTAATAGATATTAACTAACTTATATATATCTTGTCAACAAAATATTCTTGATCTTTTTCTTAAATAAAAATAATGATTTCTCATTTTTAATATCACAGTCCAAACAATTCCATAAACTTATTCCCTGTATTACCTACCCCTCAAACTGGTTCAAAACTTCGGTTTTACAAAAATATCCATTCCCTTCAAATTATAACAACTGTTCCTTTTTACAAAATATGCTTGAATATGTGGTGGTCGTATGTTATTCTGAGCCTTGTACATAATTAATTGAATATTGTAATCCACCAAATCATAAAACTTAAGTAATTTCATTTGATAAAACAAAATAATTGAAGGAGTATAATAATGTTTTCTTGAGACAAGTCTTACAGCTCTTTTTTGTAAAATGAAAATAGACCGGGTTACAGTTTTACAAGCAGTGCCCCAAACTCCAACACAGTACATGTAAATTAAATGTGGCACAATAATTGTATTGTACAGCAAACATAAAGCTTTGACATTCAGCAAGTCCCTTACTTTATACATGTACTGCCATGGACTTAGATCATTTAGTTCTTACAAAATTAACATGTTGCTTCCATGACGTTTATCATCAATAACCACTCCTAGGAACCTTACTTCATTCACTCTGCTTATTTCAACACCATCAATTGAGAAGGGAAAATTCACAGTGACTTTTTTTTACTACATATCATATAATTAGTTTGTTCAACATTCAAAGATAACTTATTTAATTTAAACCAAGCTTGTATTTTAGCAAACTCACTCTTCATTAGTTCAAACATCTGATTTAAGTCTTCACCCGGACAAAAGAAGGTAGTGTCATCAGCAAACAAAACACAATTTAGGAAATCAGACACCTTGATTAAATCATTTACATATAAAATAAACAACTTAGGTCCTAGTACTGATCCTTGAGGAACATCATATGAAATATTACACAGATGAGATCTAACATCATCAATCTGTACAAACTGTTTTCTTCCTGTCAAATAACTTGATATTTGACAGGGAGAAAACAGTTTGTACAGATTGTACTTCAGTGCAATGATAATAATGCTTATTCTGATTCTGTTTAGCGCAAGTGCAGAACACTATTTATTTAGCCCTCTGTAGTGTGCATACGTGATTCCACTTAGATGCAGTGTTTCCAAGTCCTCAAATCCAAAAATGCAGCAGAAATGCTTTAAATGAATGTCTGTAAATATGTGCTTAGAAGGCCATCTTTATTAGTATATTTTGTTATTAATAATATTTCGACCATTAGCATTTTTTAATGGTAATAAAGAAACAATTTTGCAGATATTCACCTCTCACTGCTCTTTAGGAATTTTTCATTGCTTTAATTGCATGAAAATTAAAGCTTATCTACACTTTTACATTACATAAAAAATTTTAATGCGCTGGCCACTACTGTTATACTGCTTTTAATCCACATATGTCACATGACCTAAAGCCAAAGATGCTAATGTATTCTGCTAATCAGCATTCTTTCTTTTCAACCTTGAGCGATGTTGCCACCTGTGTCTTTACACCTATTCTACTAGAACGTGAGGCACTCATTTGCTTCATCAACTATCCATCGAAGTCCCAGACAGGTGTTGGAGACTCTGGTGTTTATTCCCTGGATCCCTTCAGCACAAAACTTTAATATTCATGCAGTCCGATAAAGGGAATTACTTCTTGATTGCTTGGAGGAACACTGATACATCTGGGAGATACAGAATGTCACCAGTTTAAGGATTCATATCATGTTTTGTGTTTATTTATTTGGCTGGGATACACTTTCTCTGGGAGCAGTCTATTAGTTTCAGTCATACCTTATCTCACTTGGCACACATTTGTCCTGTTGAAAACTCAGATTTTTCTTGTACACATGCACTGAAATGAAAAAAGTCTAATAACATTTCAATGCATTTTTTTTACAGTTTTTTTTAATTACACAAGTTACAACTTTTATTCAGTATTGCAAACAGAAGTTGCACTCACGCCTTGCACTCACGCCTTTTAATGTTTTATTCTGCTTTTATTGAAGGTATTTTAACGTTTTGTAACATCTGTTGGTTTGGCAATGCTACAGAGGCTCAGAAGAAATCCTTGAGAAGTATAGTAACTACAGCCAGCAAACTGTTAGGGACCACTCTGCCAAGTATGGAAAAGATATACATGGACAGAGTTATGAGGAAGGCAAACAAGATTATAGCAGACGACACACATCCCTTAAGATCTTCATTTGAGTTGCTTCCTTCAGGGCGAAGGTATGGCCTTCCTTTATTCTCAAGAAACAGAACAAAATTTTCTTTCATACCACAAGCAATTAAATCATTAAATAATACTAAGGTATCATGAATTACTGAGCTGAAACATCTTTGCTGTAATGATGGATGATGATGTCATGTATGTATGTATAAGTATGTCCTTTATGTCAATGCCTGCTGACAAATGTTGCAAATTAATTTCCCTAAGGGGACAAATAAATCTATATCTATCTATCTATCTATCTATCTATCTATCTATCTATCTATCTATCTATCTATCTATCTATCTATCTATCTATCTATCTATCTATCTATCTATCTATCTATCTATCTATCTATCTATCTATCTATCTATCTATCTATCTATCTATCTATCTATCTATCTATCTATCTATCTATCTATCTATCTATCTATCTATCTATCTATCTATCTATCTATCTATCTATCTATCTATCTATCTATCTATCTATCTATCTATCTATCTATCTATCTATCTATCTATCTATCTATCTATCTATCTATCTATCTATCTATCTATCTATCTATCTATCTATCTATCTATCTATCTATCTATCTATCTATCTATCTATCTATTTATTTTTAGTCAAATACAAAATGCCACTTAATGCAGGTCACTACATTTCATTGCATTTATTGTAAATTAAACAAAAAACAAACAAAAAATGTTTAAAAGTCTGTTTTGTGTGTGTGGTTACCTAAAACCATGCTTCACTTTAATTGGAATAAAATAACTATAAATACAACAACAACAACAACAACAACAAAAAAATTATAATTTTTATTGTTCTTGACAAGAGGCCATGCATTAAGTAAAAAAAACTTTCAAATTCTGACAGATTTAGACATTTTAAAACCTGAGATTATTAAAGTTTTAAAATTGACAAAAATGGGCAGGAAAAGTTTAAAAGTGTTCATTGTATAAAAAATATATTTTGTACATCACAAATTTGAAACCTGAGATACATACGGTATTAGATAATAAATAAACAGCTTGCAGCTGTTACAACATGAGTATCATTTGATCCAATCAGCAGAATGCGAATCCTCACATAAGTGAAATCAACAAATTGACAATGGAAAAACTGTGATGTTTTGTATATGTGATCACACTTTTGGGGATAAATTTATGGCAACTTTTACATTAAAACACTTCCTGTTCTCCTGCAATGTACTGGAATACGATCCATGACTCATAGAGAATGTGTTGTGTGCATATGTATTTCCTTCATTAGTCTTATATGTTGAGCCTGATGTTCAGACAGTGCACACTGCATGTCATTGTCTTTGCTTGTCTCCATGAATAGTGTCTGAAGTGCATCAAACAAATTTTAAACTCACATGGATAGCTCTTGTTTAGAGCATAGATGAAGACAAGCAGCATAGCATAACCATATCCGAGTGATGGCATCTCAGTGAGGACTTCCACATCTTCAGCGATGATCCCAGTGTCACGTGGTGAATGAAGAGGGTCCTCATCCTCCCTTATGACAAACACTGCCATGGTCTCCAATTCTCATTCTATCAATCTGACGAATGGTAAATGAACTGTACTTATATAGCACCCTTCTATCTTGTCAAGATATTCAAAGCTCTTTACAACACAATCTGTGCCTCATTTACCCATTCAAACAGCACTCTACTAGATCTCTACAAAGAATAATCAGTGTTTTATCACATTTATTCACTGATGGGACACACATCAGAGGCAATGAGGGGTTTGGTGTCTTGCTCAGAGACATTTCTGCATGTGCTTCTCGTGGAATCAACCCCCAAGCTCTTGCATTGGAGGACAATTTCTCCAACCACTCAGCCCCAGCCGCCCCAATGATGAAAGATATGGCAAATTAATATATGATTTTATAATTTAAAAAAATGGACAGACAATTCTCCTAACCAAATCAAAGTCAAAGTCAAAGTCAAGTCGAGTTGTGCTAAAAGTCTAGACAATTTAATTTAGTGAGGCTATTAATTAAAACGGCGTGCAATGATGCAATATACATCAAGATCAACAATGAAAAGATCGAGCCAGTCCAAGATTTCATCTTCCTGGCAGCCAAAATTGACCGAAACGGCGAATCCGGACCAGAGATCAAAAGGCGGATTGCACTCGGCCGGGCCGCAATGCAAGGAATGGATAAAGTCTGGAAGAGCAAGGACGTGAGCATTGCGACGAAAACGAGACTCGTCAACGCCATTGTCTTTCCCATAGCAACATATGGATGTGAAAGTTGGACAATCAGGAAAGCGGAAAGAAGAAAAATCGACGCTTTTGAACTCTGGTGTTGGAGAAGACTACTGCGCATACCCTGGACATCGCGGACAACAAACAAGATGGTCCTGGACCGTATCAAGCCGAAAATGTCGCTTGAGGGCAAAATTGTCAAACAGCAACTGTCCTCTTTTGGCCACGTTATGCGCGCAAATTCACTAGAGACTTCGATGATGCTGGGCAAAGTGAGCGGGACGAGAAGAAGAGGACGGCAAAGAACATGCTGGCTTGATACAATCACGTCGGCCACCAGCAAGACGATCGCAGAGCTCAAAGTAATCGTCGAGGACAGGAACGTGTGGAGAGGACAGATCCATAAAGTGGCCGAAAGTCGACTTCGACTAAATGGCTAATCATCATCATCATTAATTAAAAAAAAACAAAATAACAGAAATGGGCCATGTGGTTATTTTAGATAAGACTTGCAGATTTGTTTTATATTTTCACAAAACTAGATGTAATCTAATGTGGTTTATCTTTAGGCATTGTTGTGTAAGTCTACTGCACAATGAACATACATCCCTATCTCTCAAAAAACTGAAGTCTGGCACATAAAAACATCACAAGTCTGCCTTTGGCATTGTCTGACCTGGACCTGCAAGGCCTTTTTTTTCTGACACTGAAATCTCTGGGTAAAGAATGACCTTCATTTCCGTGGACACACCACTGAGTTCACTCCCCCGGATTGGGCGCCCATTCCATTTCATGGTGCATCACCCCCTGCACGTGATTATGCCGCTCTTTCAGGTGCAAAGGAGAAAATGTTTTGTGAAACTGATGTCCCTGTCACCAGTGTGCGTCTCCCCCTTCTTCTGCTGAGTATGTTACCTCACTGACTGGTGAATTACCATCGCAGTGTGAAGAGTGGACCCGCCCCTCTCACCAGCTCACTGGTTCTGGGAGCAAATAAGGACCTACATACGGTACAGAAAGGACGCTCTCCTTGCCTCATTTGCATTGGATGAATGGAAATCAAATGGTTTATTGTCAGGCCAAAGCTGGTAACGTGTGATGATGTCAACGCATTTAACACACATGCATGCACACTCACATTTAAATAAATGCCATATGCTGAAACCCACTAGTGTAAAAAATTGTTACCACATAAATAACATTATTTTGCTGCAGAAATTGTTATTTTTTGATCAACAAGCAGAACAACTGAACACATGCCAAGGCAAATATGCAGCACAAGGAAAAGCAGATGATTTGATTATGATGTGTCTGGTAATTAATCACTCATTAGTTGATTCTTCAGGCAGCTGAGACAACAAAATGAAATCTTTTCAGCAGCTCTGCAAAACCGCAGCTCGAATTTGGTCCGCTCACTCCCACAGTCCCTCAACTCAGGCTCTCCAGATTTATTTTTAAACCCAAATCCCACAAGTATTACTCAAAAGTAAAGCCAACAATAAGATAATATATACATGTATATATTTTTTAAATAACCTTTTTTCAACAAACATACAGCCATTTTGTGTAATGTCATCGCTGATAAACATTTTTAATGTGATACAATCAGTGTCTGCCTTAGGGACAGAAATAAATGTAGCACTGATATATTAGTTATTCTGTCAGAACTGTTTGCCTTCATTGACTCAGAGCAAAGAAGACATTAAGTTGGTGTGTGTGCATCTCTGTGGTTGCTTTTAGAGCTTATATTTAAGTATGAAAGGCATCATGGCTAAAAATGTGTATATTCAATCAATTATTGTTGCACACATTACTGAATATCTATCTTGGGTGAACAAGTCCTGGCAGGACAGTGGGCTCCACATTTGGTTATATCTTAGTCTATTCTAGACCAGAGACGCTGGCTCAGTAGACTGGAATCCTTCAAGGCACCAGGGACATCTGATTCCCCCACTGCCTAAGCACTGAACTAAATGCTTCTGCATTATTCATGTGTATATCACTTTATTGCTGTGCAAGGTTTGCACTCAAAGTTTCTGCTACACCATTTACTATACCTACCTCCTGGACGTTAACTTACACATTTTCCCTGAATTTACTTTTTGTCTTTTTCCCTCCATGATCCACTGATCATTTCACTGATCTTTTTCACTGATTCCCTCTTCAGTGAAATCAGTATACTCCTGAAGAAAGTGATTCTTAAAACTTGGGTGATTCAAAATGGAAAAGTGCAGATTTTGTGTTACCTTCATTGGATCCTTTGTGAAAGCAATTGCTGAGACAGCATTGAATCCTATTATGCAAGGAGACAATATATCACATCAATGTAGGGGTACAGGGGTGATCAGATTTACTGATCCGTCCAATACACTAGATGTAAAAATGAGCAGGTTTTATCCTGACACAAATTTACATCAAATATTCACGGGTTCTCTCTTTCTCAGATTAATCAATACATTTTGTGACCATGTAATTGATTTGATTATATTTGTTGTTTTATCATTGATTTTACTTGATTGTATCACTTGTTTTTATTTGATCTTTGATTTTAGTTGCACTTTGTAGCACTTTGAGATTTTTGTTAATGAAAAGTGCGTTATGAATTAAATTCATTATTATTATTATTATTACTATTAGGTGATGAGATGCAAAAGGCATGAAACTTTAATTTATGTTGATTCACCAGGAGATGAATCATTTATTAACAGAATCATAAAATGACATCATAACATGTACAACTGATTGAGTGATCAATCGGATTCCTATAATTTAACGTCAGCAGATGAAATCACGTGTCCGTAACTTCAAGGAACAACAGAATAAAGTTATGGGTCTTAGAATAACTCATATCTGCAGGCATTTTAGCTTAGTTACTGGCAAAAATAAGTTTAAGAACGAGGAGAAGTTTAAGGAGGATAGGAGGAAAAGAGAGGAGGTGAATTATCTTGAAGTGTTTAACCAGAAGTGACACTCTCCATGCAATATCACCTAGACCCAGGTTCGGTAGGTAAAACAATCAGCGACTCGTTACCTTTGACGGTTAGCCAAGAATGGATCGGCCCTTGTCGTCCGAGGAGGTCAGTCCATTTACCATCAGTGACTCCTGAATGTCTGCCTCATCGAGTAAAGTAGCGAGCATTTCCAGGTTTGGTTTCCAAGATAAAATATTCCTTGAGAGGAAAATTCATTCAAGGCTTGGAGCTTAATGCGTGAGTCGGGCTTACAGCGAGGCTGCTGTAACCCTTTGCTGAGGAAACGCGGGTCTTTGGCATCTGACCAAGCGTCCACAGCTTAAAGAGAAAGTTTCACATCCCACTTCCTCACAGAACTGAAATTTCCAGGAAGTTTAGAACTTTTAAAGAGGATCTGACGTCAGTGACTTGCTCCTTCCCGATTGGTTCATTCGACCAGTGGGAGGGAGTTACTTGAGGTTATTTCCAGTCAGACAGTGAAGGTTAGTTTAGAAGAACAGAGAAAGAGTTGTTTTAAGAGAAGACAGAAAACAGTCGCCAGCTTCTGATTTAAACCTAATTAAACTGTTTCTCATTTCTAAACAAAACTGAGCAGTACAATTTGACACGTTCTTCAACTTTGCCATAATTGAACACCATCACATGAAGAATTAACCAGCATAGTAACAGCATAAACAACGATCATTCACATATTAAAGAATAATACTGCTCATGCAAATAACAAATGATCATAAAAATGACAGAAGTTTATTCTGTTGAATACATTTGAATTAGAACAAATTTAAAGAGTAAAAAGAGTCTCTTGTGAGTGATTATGTTCTTAGATTCAAACTAAATGGAATAAACTGTGTTACTGTCTGTTTCACTGAGAGGATCATTATAAAGGTATCACTGGGACAGTTCAGAGAGATGAAGGTGTATACCTACAGTCTCAGAGACCAGGGTCTGGTCCACTACATCAATAATCATATTACTGTATATCATGTCATGCCTCCACTTTGATCCTTTGGATTGAATGGATGCTTTTGATCAATTAAGAAAACAAAAACAAAAAACAACCTCAGCTAGTAGTTTCAGCATCAACTGTAGGACTTGGGCGTGTAAAGTTTAGTTCAGCTGGGTGGACATGGTCATTTTTCAGCTAAAACAAGAAACAGGCAACAGAACTGAATCATAAAGCAGAAGCTGAGAAAATGCTTGTTAAGATGCTTTTATGATGCTTTAAATACGTGCTTACATTCCCGGGCACTTGCATAGCTGCCCACTGCTCCACCTGAATATATGTATCTCACGTGCGACGGATTAAATACAGAGAACTAATTTCGCCATTGTATCGAAACAGACAATCTCAGACTTTGCTTTCTTTTTTTAATCAGTTTGTTGTTGTGTAGACACTTGTGCAACAAGCCATGCATGGGGAAAAAAAGACAAAGTATAATATAATTGGGTTTTGAGAATTGCTGCAAGTTGATCTTATGTTTAAAAAGGTGACTGACAGGTGGTGGGATTGGACACAACATGCAAAACTGGACCAAAATAATCTGGGGTCAAATATTCAAAGAAAATCCGAACAAGCCCTAGACAAATTAAATGAGTGATTGTTGCTTAAAATGCACATCCCTAGTGTTGAATCACATAGAATCATATAACATAATATTGTATCACATAATATTGTATCACATAATATCATATCACAAAATATAGTATCACATAATATCATATCACATATTGTATCACATTATATCATATCACATATCATATCACATAATATTGTATCACATAGTATCATATCACATAATATCACATCACGTATTGTATCACATTATATCATATCACATAATATCATATCACATAATATTGTATCACATAATATCATATCACATAATATAGTATCACATAATACCCTATCACATATTGTATCACATTATATCATATCACATAATATCATATCACATAATATCGTATCACATAGTATCATGTCACATACCTTATCACATTACATGTATATCATATCACATAATATTTTATCACACAATATTGTATCACATTGTATTGTAACACATTGTATTGAAACACACATATCACATCATTGTTTCACATTTTACCTCATCATATTGTATTATATTGCAATTAATTATGTCACATTATATTGCATCATTTTACGCTGCATTGCATCACATAATTTAGTATCACATATATCAGTTCATGTTTTATTTCATCACTTCTTTTTCTTCTTTCATCATTTCATCAGAATGTATTTAATCCATCCATCCATCCATCCACCCATCCATCCATCCATTATCTTTTGCCCACTTCTTCCATTTTGGGACATGGGGCTTGCTGGTGCCCGTGTCCAGCAATCACTGTTGGAGGGGCGGGGTACACCCTGGACAGGTTGCAAGTCCATCCCAGGGCAATGTATTTAATCAGTTCATAATTTATTATATTACATCACAGTTTATCATGTCAAATTTCAGCTTATGAAAATGCATCATATAACCTCGTAATGTGATGGATCACATTGTAACAACATGGATCAAGAACTACAAATGCTAACTGCATTTATGTTCACCTAAGATATTAACATGTTATCCTCTGTGACAAGCTCAGATTTTAAATGGATTTCTGCTTTCCTCAGACTTAAATGGAATCAAGAATATGGATCAGCAAACAACGTCTGAGAAAAATAAACATAAACAAAAAATATATAAAATACCAAAGCAAATAAATTCACCATGTATTTACCCAGGATTAAAATATTTTAACAAAAGTTTAAAAGTAAATCTTATGTATAATGGACATTAAGGTGTTGTTGTTGTTTTTTTTCTTTGTCCAAATGTAGTTTTGTTCAATGTGTAAATAGTTAGTCAAATCAAGACAAACATTTAAAGTCAAACATTCTAGAGTACATTATTCTCAAGAAGCAACAAATGGAAATTTCAATCTCTATTTTTTTTTTTCACGTTATCCTCATGATCAATACATTCCTGAGTGAAACGTAATGTGTGGGTAAAGATCACACAACCAGGATCTAAATCAAACAAGACTGTTGAAGGGTTTTTATTTACAGCAAAGATAGGAACCTCTGCATGCGGGTCAATGGCTGACTGAATTACTTTTGATTCAGCCCCATGTGGTGACTAAAGAGAATTGCAGTCTTTGTTGCTTCAATACTGGTTTCTTTATCTGGTTCAAAGGTGGGTGTTTGGTTTGCTTACATTTTGATAAATCTAAATGGAGAGCTGGAATGCAAAAGTTATACTTTTTGATGACTGAAGTCTCAATCTGATGACTACTGATGACTACAGGGCATTTTTAGGCCATAAAGCTTGCATTCCAATTTGCAACCAACCCACTCAGAGTGGTGAGGACTGGTTTCTGGCTTGGAGTCGTTAGTTGAGACCAATCTCTTTACATATACATTTACAGATACTGTAATCTGATTGATAGGACATACAATCAAAATTGTTGGATGGAGAAGAGCCAATGTTCTTCCTGTAAGGCCTTTATATTGTCTTTTATCATGTCATGAATCAGGTCTACCTTGATCTCTGTTTTGATCCCTGGTGCCAATGGAGTGTAGAGATTTTCCTGTCCTGGTAACAAATAAACATTCAGGCAAGCAGAGCAGAGGAATAGCAAAGCTGACTCCTTAGCTGGACTGTTGCTGTGGAACAGTGTTGAGGATGATTTGGTATGACACACTATTTTGATCCAGACTACTTTAACTCAAGACGCTTAAAGCTAAACAAAGAGAAAATGCACGTCTGTGCTAATTACCTGTGTGAGTTAGATGGGGGGGGGGTGGGGAGAGAACAGTGAAACATGGAGCTCTGCCATCTAACTTCCATACACCTTCTGACCTGCATTATTACAAGCTGTATGCTCTGTGTGATCAGTACCTTGCAGCCCTGTTCTGCCCTTATTGTCCTGTTGCTCCAAAGTGACGCTTGTGGTGACAGTTCAGCCTTGATACAGTCATATTCAGCTGCCTGCATGCTTGTATTGTGCCACTTCAGTTCTCAGACTGTTTGCTTTCATTTGGATCTCAGCAGGAAAAGAAAAGAAAAGAAATCCCGCTGGGGATGTTTTTGAGACTTCTAAGTTGTGTAAAGAATTGCTGAACATGGCTGGCAACCTAATTGGACTCTTCCCAACCGTGGAACCTCTATCCACATTGTGTTTCCGATTAACTGGTGATACTGTATGACAGCAAGGCCTTTATAATGTCAAAGCAAACAACTTGCACAATGTTAGGGCCACCTTCTGAGAAGCACAGTGTGTGCATTGTGAAAATTACCTCTGATAAATGTAATGAACATGTCTTCCTTTTTTACAGAGATACATTTGAAGCTTCTCACTGCCTTGGCTGGATGTGAAGGCCACAGCTCATTTTGCCACAGTCAAGGCCTCTATAGTCATTGTGTGTAACAATAGATGTGACAAAATAAAAAGGACAGCTTTTCTAAAATGTCAGACAGTTGGGGTCCAGCAGAAATATCTCCCTTCTCCTTCTCTGTTTATCTTGATCGATAAAGCTACCTTTGACAATGCTGCATGTTGTCACCATGACATTTGGTCACCCTTTTTTTCCCCTCACCTGACTCACAGCTGAATAGGAATATAACAATGGGATTTAATACAGGATCAATAGCTACACTCCAATGATACATTCACTTGAGTAGTGAATACTGATGGATGAAAACAAATACCTGTGTGGGGAATTTATATTCTAGATGGGGTGTCTGTAATGGTCGTGCCTGTGATGTTTCATTATGGCTTTTCCACTTGTGTACTTTTTTCCTCTCTATCCACGCAATCAAGAAAGGAATATAAGCATGATTTAATCAAGCCTATGGCAGTAACGACAACACAACCTCTTGGGTATTTATAAAGAGTGCTGTGCATGTACTCCCATCTATGTGATCTCATGCCCGTGAATATTTTGCCATGGCTTGCATTTCGTTCAGCAGATAAAGGCTTAGTGCAATGTCTATAATAAATACTGAAAATGAATTGATCTTTACCACATGTTCATGTCTGTATATTGAGTTTCATTCCCGGGCTGTACATTCACTGTGTTTATACAGTCTGTGTGGATTTGTGACGGGAATATACATGTGTGGTAATCTCTATTTCTGCAGGGTCCATATGCTTGATTTGTTTACTGTAGATGTTGAGTGCATGTACGAGTATGTTTATATTATGCATATGTATGTGCATGCATGTCAGTATATATGTCTGCATGTGTATTGACATTGTGTGCAGTCTAAGGTGAATGGATAGACTTCTATCAATTCAAAATGTGTCATTTTGAGTGTTTTATCAAACTCTTGCTAGATGTCCGATAATCTGAAAGTCACCATTGCAATATTTTATGTTTGGCCCCTGTGCAATCGGTGCCTTAAATGCTTACAATTTAAACATCTCTGTGCGTTTCACCTTTGATTAGTGTCATTTCTGATGATTTTCCAAATCACCAATGGTTGTCAAATAATTAATTACCTGGATTGTTGCGCTAAAGACTTTGGCATTAAATGTGTGTGTTTGTGTTTGTGTGGTGCTAGTGTTGGTGGTGGTGGGGGATTCACAGACGAGACTTCAGGATTCTTCCAGTAATGCCGACTAATCGCCCACAATCCATTTCATTGGCCCACATTTCTCCACAGATCCTGACATTAACAGTTTCATGTTTGCATACAGCAACCTGCAGGATCCTGTAACAGGAATATGGAAATATTAAAATGCTAAAAGTAGTTGCCTGCTTTAGTTTACTGTATGTATGTATGTTATGAAAAGCATTGTGTCAAGCATAACCTCACTTGGAAGCATGGTGGATCAGTTGGTACAGGTGTTGCTTCTCAGTGAGAAGGTCACCGGATCAAGTCCTGGATGGGGGCCTTTCTCGGTGGAGTTGGATGTTCTCTCCACATGTGCATGGGTTTTCTCCGGGTACTCCAGTTTCCTCCCACAGACCAAAAACATACATGTTAGGCTGATTGGTAACTCTAAATTGTCCCTAGGTGTGAGTGAGAGAATTAACTATTTTTTGTCTAATTTGTCTCTGTGGTCCTGTGATAGACTGGAGACCTGTCCAGGGTGTCCCCTGCCTCTCACACAGTGATGGCTGGACATGGGCACCAGTGACCCACATGACATGAAAAGGAAGAAGCGGGTAAAGACAACGATGGGTATAACCTCACTGTTAGTGCTGATGTGTAACACAATAGGTTCATTCATTGTGAGATAATGGTTTACCTAAGTGATCACACAACATTAATGTCTCATGCTCCACCTACACATTTAGTAAAAGAGCCGCTTGTCCTTGTAGAAAGCTGACTTGTGGATTCCACACAATAAACACAACTTATTCAGGTTTGCCTTCAGGGAGTATCTAACATGCAGCTTGCTGTGAAGATAGCATATGCAGAGGCTATAAATATATCCCCTGTCTGCTTGCTGGTTTGTCCGTCGGCTTGTCCATGTCCCTGCCTGCCGGTGTGCCTGTGGGGTTGCGGCAGCATGACGTCAGCCAGATTCAGAGCACTCTCTGACCTCTGTCACCAGGAGAGGAGAGTGGTGCTCTTTAAACAGCCCTTCAACAGTGCAGGCGAAGTGAGCGGAGAAAGAATACAGACCTGAGTGCAAGAGGGAGTTTTGTTACAACATGCTGCAGTTCAATCAGAGGAGGATTGTCGAACAGGAGTCCAGACAGACTGACTTGTAAAAGCAAAGTTCTCAAACACCTATACTGACAAGCTGTACAAAAATGTATATTGGTATAAAAAAGAATAATGCTTGGAAAGAAAGACATAATAATAAATGTACTCTTTTCTGAGAAACAGCCAACCTCAAACAACCCACATGTCTACTTGCTAAAGTAATGAAGTTATGGCACATATTTGAATGTTGACTAATTTAACAGGAGATACAAACCATCACGCTCCATGAAAAAGCTTAAAAATATTGAGGTAAATGTCAGCGTGTGTATGTTTGCTTTGAATTGAATCTGTGTGTGTTTTCACTCCTAGCCTCAAGCAAAACAAAGCCAAAAAAAGGGCAATTTTCAGAGTCAGAGTTTCTTTGTTGTAATTTGCACCACATGTGCCTCTATAATGAGAATGAGAATGTGGTACATGTGGTGGAACAAGATTATGTACACAGGGTCCCAGTTACATCCAACATTAAAACATAAAAGAAAAACTGTAACAAGATATAAGATATGAACTAAGAAAAACATCAACAAAAAATTTGCTAAGCACTAACAACATAAAAACAATCTGCCGAACAGCAGCACGAACATGAGTCTGTGTGAGCAGATGAGCATGCATGAACACATTAACATGCAACAGATCAGCAGCAACATGAATCAGATCAGCAGCAACATGATGTGATTTTTCACAGTGATTATCCTGGTTAGAGATTCATGAGTCTAAGAGCCTCAGGGAGGGTAGAAGCTGTTCCTCAGTCTAGTGGTTCTACACTTAATGCTCCTTAACCTCCTTCCTGAGGGGAGCGGGGCAAAAAGTGTGTGTGCTGGGTGAGTGGGGTCCTTGATGATGCAGGTGGCCCTCTTCCTGCATTTGAAGGTGTAGATGTCTGTGATGGTGGAGAGGCTGACTCCAACAGTCTTCTGTGCAGCCTTCACCATTCTCTGCAAAGTTGTCATTCAGGAAGTTCTTTATTTTATTTCATTCATTAATTCATTTATTTTACCTCCGTTTTTCCATTCAAAGGTTTTCCATTTTCATGATACAGAAGTGGCTTTGGTCACGTTCAGGAGTCAAAATACAGCTGAAGCATCCGCAGGAAGTGTTAGATTTAGTTTCAATTCAATTTTGAGGCTAATGAACACTAATAAAAAGAATCAAGCTTGTATTTTTCAGCGTCTTCAGTTTAAAATTAGTTGAGGAAGTGTTATTAACTCAAGGCAACGTTTGACCTTAAAAGCAAACAAGTTCTGTCAGGATTTTAAGCTGTC
Source organism: Garcialebias charrua (assembly GCA_038048925.1). Taxonomy (NCBI): domain Eukaryota; kingdom Metazoa; phylum Chordata; class Actinopteri; order Cyprinodontiformes; family Rivulidae; genus Garcialebias; species Garcialebias charrua. Next base: position 46,055 of record JBBPBX010006012.1, read on the forward strand.
TTATTTTAACCTTTCACCATTTTTACTTTCATTTTTCAATTCAAAGTCTCATTTCATTATTCAATGTCTCGTTCTAAAATAAGTGCAAATCTTTAGCGCAAGGTCCTGGGGCTTATTTTCCACTCAATCCAATCCTATTTTACAGAGTCACTGTGTTTAAAAAAAGACATCATGTGGCTCATATTTATGAGCCACATGATGTCTTTTTTTGATCTACATAATCTGTACCTCACAGATGTTACAGATTTATTTATTTATTTGTTTGTTTTCAAGTTGTATTTATTAGTCATGTAGATGGTTAAAATGAACAATGTAAAAATCCTAAATACATAAGTTTATTCTTCAGATTGTTTTCATAGAATAGAAATACTTAAGTGCTTTCTAAACACGAAGTATCCATTGTTTTATATTTCAAATTGAAAATCCAATTTTTAGACAGAAAATTCATTTTCCTAACAACCCGTTCTTTTATTATTTCAAAGCATTGTCTGTTGAGGTTTTAAAATAATCGGGTGAAAACACAGTGCTTGTGCCCAGGGCTTTCCCATTCACAAACCTCATCTGAATTCAGAGATATGGTATAACACCTTTGGATCCATATAAAAAAAAAGCACCTCGCACCGAAGTGAGAAATTGGCTACGAGTGATTATGCACAAAACACCTAATGCCTTAGCATTTTCTGTCACTGCCAAACAATCATCTTCCTCTCCTCTGTCTATTTGCAATTAATGATTGAATTTCAGCCCCCCCCAAAAAATCCCATTTCTGCTTTGTGTGTGTATCCCCAACACACACAGCTGCCACCAGTACACACGGCAGCATGCACAGCAAAGCTTATCTCCAGCTTTTAGATTGGGGGCCTATGGAAACAGTCTTGATTATTTCCCTCCTTCTCCAAAGCACTGCTGTGTGCTTTGGGATTAGAGGCTTTCTGTGGCGGCTGCACTTGCACACTGACTGGCTGCAGGCGAAAGAGAGAAAGAGAGTTCTTATGCTCAATAAACCCCCCCCCCCACCACCATCCCCTTCGCTCAGTACTCAGACCCTCGACACCCTCCCCTTTCCTCCTTACCTCCCTCCCCTTGCCAGACACACTAGCCAGTCCTAGGAGTATTACATCACCCTGATGTAATGTCTAACCAATCACAACACAGCGGTGTTAAAGCTTCCAGGATTATGGAAGTCGGTAGCTCAGACTGGGTAATGAGAGAGAAAGAAAGAAGCAGCAGCAGTTAAACATATTTATGAAAAACAAGCTTGGATCAATTTATCCCGCTGTTCATTCTTGTTTCAGAAAGAAGGAAATGACACACAGCACACATCATCAAGGTGCCTTTCGTTTCCTAATTCAGATTTTGGAGTTGGCAAAACTCTCCTGTGTTCTTGAAGGTTGGATACCAAAATGCAAGATGGAACAACTATGATTGCCTATTGCGTTTTCTTGGACTTTATATCACCTTTGATGCACGGAACAAAATAGTTGAGCCAGTCTGAACCTCGGCACATGTCTATACCTATTTTTGTGCACCTGTCCTGATTTCAAAGGCTGAACTCTCAGGAGATGCTGTGGCATGAGTCATTTCAGCAAAAGACCCAAAACAATATATTCTTATGATGAAGTGACAAGCCCTCCAGCTACTTCAGCAACGATTGTTCTTATCAGTCAGGAGCAAAGGAGTTGGTGTAGAAATGTTGTTAGTGAGCCATCCAGATTCCAAAGGAAGGACGTTTGGGAGGTGGGGTCAAAAAGGATGTCAAACTCTTCTGTTTTGATTTTTTTTTCTGCTAACATTTATTTCTTTTTTCTTGACAAAACACCTTTTATTTGAACAAAACCATTGTTTTAGGTGGAGTGATAAATGGCTTATTAGACAATATCAGATTAATTGTGCTTCCAAATCTAACTACATCTGACTTTAAACGTTAGTTCAGGATGAAACACTGGAGCACTGGATCAGGAAACATCTTTGAAGTTCTGCAGGAAAACCATAGACAGCATGTGATATTATTTAATAAAAAAATTTTTTTTTACTTTTAATGTGTTTTTTCACATAGTTTTCATTCGTACTCCAGACAACTTCACCTGTTCATCTCAGGGTCTTGATAGCATCTGAGAGCAGAGTCTCCCAGGCCTCCTTATCTCAAGGGACTTCCTCTAACTCCTCATGGAGTGTCACAAGTTTCTCCAGCGGGTTTGGATGTTGTCAGTCCATAGAATGGGCGTTATCAACTGTTATCATCCCCATTTGTATCGGAGAATAGGTAACCTACTACCTACTAGCATGTTTAACATAACGTTATCAGCGTGTAATCGCTGTGAGTAGGCAGCGGGTTTTCGTTAACCCAGAAGTGTAGCGTTTTTGTTTTTTTCAGCTTATGTGACAGTTTTCCTGAACCTAACGTTAAACCTGACCCACAGGACCAACCCTAAACCTAACCCAGTTACCCTCGTGCCTAAACCTAACAAGACCCTAAACCTAACCCAAGACACTTTACTCGAAAGTTTAACACTTTGCTAAAGACGGAGCCTGCTGTCATCGCTTGTAACGGTGACAACGTACCTAGTAGGTACAGTAGGGACATGCTGAGCAATAGGAATGGGGGTGATAATAAATTATAGGGGCCATTTAATGGACTGATAACATCCGAAGCGGGTGGTTTCTCCCAAGTCTGACGGGAGACATAATTCCTCCAGGGAGACCTGGTCTTTGCACAGCCATCTGTGTTTGATAAACCTAAAGGGGAAGTGCTCAGGGTGCATCACCATCAGATGTAAACCTCTTTACTCACAATTTAAAAAAGCATCATGTTTACCATGTGTACTTCTTGTCATGTAGAACATCTCACCTTATCTTTGAGCATGAACAAAGCTATCATACTAGTGTTCTCATGGTTTGTTTCAATTAACGGTCTAACTTTTTACGACAGTTTTTGTTCCAAACAGATAAAATGAAGCTGCATAACACCTCCAACAGAATGTTTAACGATGTGGTGCATTTTATGTAAGAATAAAATGGTTTCTCAGTCAATTTCTGTGTTTGTTTTGGCTTGTATCAATAGTTTACTTTCCAGTTTACTGTATGGTTTGTTGTGCAACAGCCTCATTCAGTGGACATCATTCATGTCTGCAGTTATAAGCTGCTTTGGTGTTATACAAGCATTGTGAACCTTTTAATTTGAATATTTTCTATTGTCGTTCTCTAAGGTTGTTAAAGAGTGTCAGTCACACTTATTGGTACAACATAATATACATTTTCCCTTTTATCAGATATACACTATAGATGTATCCAACCTTCTCCTCCATCCATCATTTCACTGCAGCACTCAAGACACACACACATACACACACCCCACACACACTCAGGCCTACATACACCCCGCAGGCATAGACAGCATCAGACAGTGGAACAGAAACAGCAGCAGCTCTCAGTGTGCAGTTTGCCATTTGCTGTAGCACTCATAGTGTATGGCTGCCACACCAGTGCACTGTTTGCCATACTGTTACAGTACTCTGAACGCCGGAGGGGGAATCTCTTACATCTGCATGGCAAATGTACCTGTTCTGGACGCAGTACAGGGAAATCACTGCATTGTGCAGGAAAGCATGGGACTGCACAGTTCTGCCAGGAGAGACTCACTCTGGGAATGATGAAGCACTGATGGGATACCAAGAGGCAGCATGCTACAGAGAAAAGCTCACTTCGAGAATCAATGGTCCATACTATTCATACTTATTTGCGCTTAGGTTGTTTCACAGAGTGCTGATAAAATTGCAGCTTGGTCAGGGTTTTTCACTTTTTTCCCCTCATAGATCCTATATAAGTGGAGGGTTCATAGCAAAGTCATTGAGGTAAAACTGTTTTGATCAGTATCAAGGGGCCTTATACTTTCCAATTTCTAAACCCATTCCTGTTAAAAGCTTATACATATTGGTAGTTCATGAGGTTCACATCAAGTTTCATATTTAGTTCTGTGTGCAAGCGTAAGCACAACTTTTGTTATTCCAACACTTTCACTTACCGGTACTGTTTTCATTGTGCGTTTGTGAGTTTGCTGTCACTTCTGGTCTCCGTGGGGGCGGACATAAAGAACATTGTGGCTGCTTTAAATGACACACTTCTTATGGCTCTCCACCTCTTGAAAGCCTTCACAGCCCAGCTTTTCTTGTTTCATTCTCCTGTTTGAAGCTCTTCCAAATAAAGTCAAGGAAAGAGGAACCCACTCCAGTCTTGCCTGAATCCCTACTACAGTCAGTACTTTTTTATTCCTCATTTAGTCTCCTGTTCTCAATTTACCTTTATTTGTTACGCCTTTTTTACTGTCAGATCAAGAAGATACCTCCCATATACAGTACGTACACCCCCAACCCCTCCAACTTCCACTCCTTTGTGTCATTCCTCTGTTCATAAACACACAACCATATTTGCTCTGCCGTATGTGAAGCTTTGGATTGCAAAACAGGTAGAAAAATGAGACATCCAGTAGCAAGACTGTCTCATTAGAAATATATATTCAAGTCATTCAGAGCACAGCTTTCAAATTTTACACACAGGGATGTGCTGAGGAGAGACGGAGAGGGGGAAGATTAATGTAAATCTCAAAATAAGGAAGGCATTAATATTTCATTAGTGCCTCTTTTTCTGTCTGAGTGACAGAGGAGAGGAGATAGTGACTGATTTAATGATTTTAGTCTCGTTCTTTCATTCCCCCAACCCTCCCACCTCCACAATGTCGCAGCCTCCCCTAGTTCCTCAGTCAGCAGATGGGCTTAGCCTAGTTTTTGTTTTTCTTTTATTTTTTCTTCTCTTTTTTTTGATGAAATCCTCACAGAACCAGCTGCACATAATTACAGTCAATTCACCCTTATCTCCCAAATTAAAAAAAGATTAGATTATTTGTGAAAGAAATGTATGCAGCTCCCTTGAACTGATAGTGGGCATAGCTTGGTTATACTTAGTTCATCATAGCACAAACCCCCAACCAATACCCTTTACACACAAACACTCAAAGCACACATTTCAACCAGCTATGTAGCGATAACAACACCGTTTATTTCAACAGTTATAATGTGCCAATATACAATATCATCTTGATCAAACTGTTTTTAAAGGGTATTCTACTTGTGTTGTTACTTATTCACACACCCGTTCAGTGTGCGGATACAGGTGCAAAAAATAAATCTGTTATGAATCCACTGTTAGCTTTGACTCTTTCCAGGAGTAACTCTGTATCACTATTTCAGATTTCCTTTTGCGTTGCCAAGATAAGACAGAGCAAAGTAATCTGATACGCAGCCTTGCAA
>JBBPBX010006012.1:56357-61971 GCA_038048925.1 Garcialebias charrua
ACAGGAGGTGGAACACCTGGAGAGCTGGTGCAAAGAGAATAATCTTCACATGAATGTGAAGAAGACAAAGGAGATGATTGTGGACTTCAGAAGGAACAAACACACCCACGCCCCACTGAAAATAGGTGGGTCTGCAGTGGAAGTGGTCTCCAGCTACAAATACTTGGGTGTACACATGAATGATAACCTCAGCTGGAGCAACAACACCACCAGCCTGATCAAGAAAGGTCATCAGAGACTCTACTTCCTCAGACGGCTGAGACGTGCTGGTCTGAGCAGCCCAGTTCTCACCTCCTTCTACAGGTGTGCAGTGGAGAGCGTCCTGTGCTCCAGCATCAACGTGTGGCATGGAGGCTGCACAGTTGAAGAGAGGAAAGCTCTACAGAGAGTGGTGAAGGCTGCACAGAAGTCTGTTGGAGTCAGTCTCCCCACCATCACAGACATTTACACCTCCAGATGCAGGAAAAGAGCCACCTGCATCATGAAAGACCTCACTCATCCAGCACACTCACTCTTTGCCCCACTCCCCTCAGGACGGAGGTTGAGGAGCATCAAGTGTAGAACCACTAGACTGAGGAACAGCTTCTACCCTGAGGCTGTTAGACTCATGAATAAATAAAAATAAAATAAAAAATAAACACTGCAAAATATCACATTGTGCTGATGCTGATCTGTTTTCTTGTTGCTGTGTTCATCTGTGTTCATCTGTGACCATCTGCTCATACAAACTCATGTTCGTGCCGCTGTTTATTCCCACTATATTAGGCTTAGTGTATTAATAGTTGATGTTTTTCTTAGTTAATTCTAGATGTTATTACTGTTTTTCTCTTGCATTTNCCAAAAATTAGTTCCGCTATTTCTAAAGCACTAATTAATTTATTTAGGTCCGCAATTTCAAAAGCACTAATGTCTTATGAAAATTAGGGGAAGCTAAATTCTAAACCGCTAATTAAATTCAACAATTGCTAGCCAACAAGTTATGCAATATTTGCACTAGACTGCCAACTAGCGGTGCATGAACTGTTATACACCTTTATCCTACCTCTTACGTCACAGCAGCAGCTTCCCATTAACTCCTCCTGACCCACCTGGATATTTACAGTCCTGGACAGAAGAAACATCACAGTTGGCAAAAAGAGCAACAAACATTAAAAAAAAAACTTTACATGTATTAACAGCTGCACGTACAAATTATATTCTTCATTACACATGCACATACTTTGTATTTATTTTTTTAGATTATCCTATATCTGTTAAGCACCTTGGTCAATGCAAGGCATTGCAGGAAGGTGCTATACAAATAAAGTTTATTACATTATTATTATTATAACTTCAATTCAAAGACCACATCAACAGTACAGGTAAAATTAAAGTTAGAGATCAAGTTTTAAAGTGCACTTCCAAGTTGTATCCAAGTTTAATTCATATAAGAGTCAATTAAGCTTAATTTACTTCAATATTGTTTCAAAAAACAAATAGTAATTTCTTTTTTGTTGCGCAACCGAAAAATAAATTAAACCAATTCCAAAATTCTATAGGCAGTCAACAGATTTAATGAAAAGTAACTAAAATGATCCTAAAAGGATGAAATTACAAAAATCAAAGGATTTATTTAATACTTTACGTACATATATTCTATTCGGCCACGAAATTAACAAAATGAGAATGATCTTTTAATCCCTAAGACCACTTTTAAATCTCAAATACACGGGCGTTTCGCCACCGCATTTCTACATAAAAGGAACCCAAATAAATAAAACAAACGACTCACCGTCGAGTGGTGGACACAAAACACACAATACAATCCTCCGGCCGCGTTAATTTGGCTTGAAACAGCGGGGTTCTCTGCGGATTTATGAAGAAACCGAGCGCAAACAGCTAGCCATAAACGTTAGCACCCGAGTTCACCTCTGACCCGGAAGATGTCAAGATGGAATAGTCCATTTTTAGTAGGGGGATACAGAAATCGACCGGTTTTTGTATTGCGTTTTTAATGATCGTTTTCATCGTAGCTATAATTATTTTTATGTTAAATGTACATTAACAAGCATGAGCAATGTTAGTGATGTAGGTGACTGGCCGGGGCGGGGCCGGGGCCCTTGCTGATTTGGGGCCCCAAGCAACGGCATCATTTGCCTACATGGTAGATCCGCGTCTGTTCTCCCCTCTGCTCCCCCTCCAACCCTCCCTCCTCTCTGCTCTTTACGGTGAGGGAGCAAGGGGGAAAAAGGTAAAACAAGCAGCTACGGAGCCAGCATAAGAGCCTGTAAATAAGTTTATTCGTTTTTACTGATAGATAATTAGTTATTAGCGGTACTGCATTTTAAATAAAAATAGCACAAATCCGCTTATGAATTATAAAAGTTAGTCACTCTGCTGTTACGCTGACAAAAACGTTAGGTCCGCTGTAAGCGGATTAGCGCATTAGCGGTCCCCAGCGTTCATGTGCCCACCTTTGGTTCAGTCTCGTGTTGATAAATGGGTGTGCGGCACAGCAGTAGCATACATTTTCCGACTTACGACCAAAAATCCGGACTTACGAACGACACGTGTTATGCGCTCCGACTTACAAATTTTCGAGTTACGAATGGTGCGTAGGAACGGAACTCGTTCGTAAGTCGGAGACCACCTGTACTCCCGTTCACTTTCTGCCTTATTTACACGTGTGTGTGTGTGTGTGTGCGCTCCTTCCCAGCAGGTGCTGATATGTGTTGACGATGAGCGGACTGGGGGACAACTCCATGGAGCCTCTCAGCTCAGAGAACCGGAAACGCAAGCTCTCCACTTGCGACACACCCGGCCTGGGGTGAGTGAGTGAGATCCGTGCATGAGAGGGTGAGGGGGGGGGGGTGCGCGTGTGTGTGCGTGTGGGGGGAATGCAGGAAAGTGGGCTAGTGGGTCAGTGGTTTCTCCAGCCAAATCCTCGTCTGGATTGGAAGCTGAGGATCATTAAAATGTGGGCATGAAGAGGCTCTGCTGTCTTCAAAATCTCAACATGTGACTTTGTGCTTTTCAAGAAATCATTTCTGCATGAATGATTTGATGATCCTTTCTGAATGTTTCTCTCTACTGATAAAAAGTAAATGCTTAAACGCTTCTGACGATGTTTGAAAGGGCTTGAGTGCAGCGCCCGCCTGAAGTTTCTACATCAACTTCTGGATATGATCTGCTCTAAGACAATAAGTGTCTTCATGTAGATCGTTAAGCTGCATAAGAGAACCCAGATGAAAACAAAGCTGCTGCCACTGGTGCTTTACGGTCACCATGGTAACCAAACACCCGTGTCCCTCGCTCCCTGACAGCACCCTTAACGAGAAGCAGACAGAAACACAGTAAAAAGTAAGCCTCAGACGAACAGCTGCTGTGTGAGCACAATTAGTTTCTTCTGGTCTTATTTATGATTGAAACGGCAAAGAATTAGAATAAAGACCTTTTGTAGGAAATATTAAAAAAAGTTGATGCCTTGCGGTCCTTGAAGGAGTTCGTATCTCCTGCTGCTTGTCAGGCCAGAGTTTAAACTAGAGTAAGATAATCTGTTGAGAATGATAACGCTGACGCTGCTGCAGTGGAACCTTGAAATTAAGCTTTTGTGCTAACTCATGTGCAGTGGTGGAGAAAATACTCAAACACTGTACTTACTGTAAGTAAAAGTACAAATAAACAGCCAAAAATGTACTCTAGTAAAAGTAGAAGTACCACATTAACGTTTTTAATTAAGTAAAAGTAAATAAGTACTTGCTTTTAACAATACTTAAAGTATTAAAAGTAAAAGTACTTGCTGAATGTATTACCTAATGCAATGGTCTACAGTATCATTAAGTGTGCGTACTGTATGTATATTTTCTGTAATACATTAATAGTGTTGTTCCACTTTAATGAACAATGCTGCAGATAACACATGTTTTTATTGTGTTTACTCTGTGACACTGTTCACTCTTGAATTTGTGATTCTGTGTGTCAGAATTTCAGTGATGACCTGCAGAGTTAAATGTTATTAGGCAAAATAAGAAAGGAATTATTATATCTTTGGAAGTTTTTATTTAACTCAAAGCAAAACAAATGTGTCATTTTAACTGCAGTAAAAACATTTAAGTAAAAATTGTCTGCCTGAAAAAAAGAGCATTAGACACAACTAACAAAGGAATAGACTCTGGTCAGTTCAACTCCAGTTTGTCATCAACTCTAGTTAAAATACTGTCTAGTCAACCTTGTAATGGGTCAATAGTGAACAATACTTTAACTTCCTGACAAAATTTTCAAAACTTGGACCTGAGTGTCGAGACATTTGGAGAAATCTCTTGTCTCCTAACATCCCATGAACTGACGCATTTTAATTTTGCAGCAAGAATTTCTTGTTCAAGTTCAGAAGAAGTTGGTTTTCAAAGTTTTTTGAGTCCAGTCTGGCTCTTTTGGGAGAAAAAATCTGTCCTGTTGTATTGAACAGTCTTTCAATAATCTTTCAATAATCTTTCAATAAGGCCATGGGTGTTGTGTATCTTTTGGCTGACTCTCCACGGTGGAATCCATTTTGTGTGTTACTGGTGCTGTGGGTGCTCCCAGCTCAATTATACTAGAATATACATCATTGGTCCAGGTCTTCTTGAAGGCGGGTCTAAAGTTACCTGCTCACTTTGCAGTGATGCAATGGACCAACTCCCTCTCACCATCAGTTACTTTCAAACTAACAAATAAATCAAAAAACTGTAACGTGAATGTAACTTGTAACTCTTTATAGAAATGTAGTAGAAAGTACAGATACTTAATGTAAAATGTAGTGGAGTAAAAGTTGAAAGTACCCACATTTAACTCTAAAGTAAAGTACAGACACATGAAAAATGTACTTAAGTACAGTACAAAGTACTTGTACTTAGTTACATCCCACCACTGCTCATGTGACATTGACAGATGCCACTTTCTGTATTATTTTATTAAAATCTCTCAGCTATTATCAAACTTCAACTTAACTTCTTTAAAGCTGAACTAGAGCCACCGTAGTTGCTGCTTAATGTCAGCAGTTGTACCTGGAACTGCCTGACGTCGTTTTCAGACGCAGGGAGCTCACTGAACACCTAAAACGTAAAGTTTTCTTAGTTTGGTTCTAGCCTTTGCGCCTCCTTTCCCCGCAGGTGTGAGAGGAAGCGTCGGGAGCAGGAGAGCAAATACATCGAGGAGCTGGCGGAGCTGATCTCAGCCAACCTCAGCGACATCGACAGCTTCAACGTCAAACCAGACAAATGTGCCATCCTCAAAGAGACCGTGCGCCAGATCCGTCAGATCAAGGAGCAGGGTGAGTGGACGTCACTGACGCCCCCCAGGGGTCAGACGGTTAAAAACGCGGAGCGAACGAAAAAGGTGCGCGGACGAACCGGTCGGTCGTCTCCCGCACGTTTCACTGCCCCGACTGGTTTTGGTGGGAACGCTGGCCGCGCTCTGTGGGCCTGTGTGATCGTGCACAGCTGCCTGCAGACGTCGCCAGCTTCTAATTGGACGTTCGCAGGTATTCACATGCCCCTCCCACTCTGCTAAGCTGCCAGATTATTATCTCCGTCACGGCTGCTGTGGTCACTTCCTCTTCTCGTGCTGCAGTGAAATGAACCCTGCAGTCCTGGATGTG